>CM065590.1:576351432-576397053 GCA_033119425.1 Bufotes viridis
CGAAGGAACTGTTCACCGCGGATAGTTCGGACCATCTCTAATTGTCACCCTAGAAACTCAGGATAGCAATTTCTATATTTTATTAAGGGGTTAAATACAATTGCCCAAATACCAATCCTCGAAATCTGGTGTTTCAGCTTTGGCTAGCCAAGTATAATACTGTCTGCTGTCTGGCAAAGGATAGATTATTTTCTGCGGTGAAATTCAATTGCCAATATAGCAATACCATAAATCAGTGGTTTCAGCTGTATGCTGGCCAAGTTTCATAGTGTTCGCTAAAAACATATATTTTGTTCTAGGGTGAAATTCAATTGCCAAAATAGGCAATACCATAAATCTGGTGTCACAGCTGTGGACTGGCAAAGTATAATAGTGTCTGCCAAAACATATATTTTGTTCTGGGGTGAAATTCAATTGCCAAAATAGCAATACCATAAATCAGTGGTTTCAGCTGTGGCTGGCAAAGTTTCATAGTGTCCATAAAAACACATATTTTGATCTGGGGTGAAATTCAATTGCCAAAATAGCAATACCATAAATCAGTGGTTCTCAGCTGTGGCTGGCCAAGTTTCATAGTGTCTGCCAAAACATATATTTTGTAGTGGGGTGAAATTCAATTGCCAAAATAACAATACCATAAATCAGTGGTTTCAGCTGTGGCTGGCCAAGTTTCATAGTGTCCTGCAAATTATATATTTTGTTCTGGGATGAAATTCTATTGCCAAAATAGCAATACCATAAATCAGTGGTTTCAGCTCTGGCTGGCCAAGTATCATAGTGTCCTGCAAATTATATATTTTGTTCTGGGGTGAAATTCAATTGCCAAAATAGCAATACCATAAATCAGTGGTTTCAGCTCTGGCTGGCCAAGTTTTATAGTGTTCTGCAAAACATATATTTTGTTCTGGGGTGAAATTCAATTGCTAAAATAGCAATACCATAAATCTGGTGGTCTCAGCTGTTGACTGGCCAAGTTTCATAGTGTCCTGCAAAATATATATTTTGTTCTGGGGTGAAATTCAATTGCCAAAATAGCAATACCATAAATCAGTGGTGTACCAGCACTGGCTGGCAAACTATAATAGTGTCCGCCAAAACATATATTTTGTTCTGGGGTGAAATTCAATTGCCAAAATAGCAATACCATAAATCAGTGGTTTCAGCTGTGGCTGGCCAAGTTTCATAGTGTCCTGCAAAGATATATATTTTGTTCTGGGGTGAAATTCAATTGCCAAAATAGCAATACCATAAATCAGTGGTTTCAGCTGTGGCTGGCCAAGTTTCATAGTGTCCTGCAAAACATATATTTTGTTCTGGGGTGAAATTCAATTGCCAAAATAGCAATACCATAAATCTGGTGTTTCAGCTGTGGCTGGCAAAGTATAATAGTGTCCGCCAAAACATATATTTTGTTCTGGGGTGAAATTCACTGCCAAAATAGCAATACCATAAATCAGTGGTGTTCCAGCTGTTGCATGGCCAAGTTTCATAGTGTCCGTAAAAGCATATATTTTGTTCTGGGGTGAAATTCAATTGCCAAAATAGCAATACCATAAATCAGTGGTTTCAGCTGTGGCTGGCAAAGTTTCATAGTGTCCGCCAAAACATATATTTTGTTCTGGGGTGAAATTCAATTGCCAAAATAGCAATACCCTGAATCTGGTGTCCCAGCTGTTGCAGGCCAAGTATTCATAGTGTCCGCAAAGGATATATTTTGTTCTGGGGTGAAATTCAATTGCCAAAATAGCAATACCATAAATCAGTGGTTTCAGCTCTGGCTGGCCAAGTTTCATAGTGTCCTGCAAATTATATATTTTGTTCTGGGGTGAAATTCAATTGCCAAAATAGCAATACCATAAATCAGTGGTTTCAGCTGTGGCTGGCCAAGTTTCATAGTGTCCTGCAAATTATATATTTTGTTCTGGGGTGAAATTCAATTGCCAAAATAGCAATACCATAAATCTGTGGTTTCAGCTGTGACTGGCCAAGTTTCATAGTGTCCTGCAAATTATATATTTTGTTCTGAGGTGAAATTCAATTGCCAAAATAGCAATACCATAAATCTGGTGTCCCAGCTCTGGCTGGCAAACTATAATAGTGTTCGCTAAAACATATATTTTGTTCTGGGGTGAAATTCAATTGCCAAAATAGCAATACCATAAATCAGTGGTTTCAGCTGTGGCTGGCCAAGTTTCATAGTGTCCTGCAAATTATATATTTTGTTCTGGGATGAAATTCTATTGCCAAAACAGCAATACCATAAATCAGTGGTTTCAGCTCTGGCTGGCCAAGTTTCATAGTGTCCTGCAAATTATATATTTACTTGTGGGGTGAAATTCAATTGCCAAAATAGCAATACCACAAATCAGTGGTTTCAGCTGTGGCTGGCCAAGTTTCATAGTGTCCGCAAAAACATATATTTTGTTCTGGGGTGAAATTCAATTGCCAAAATAGCAATACCATAAATCAGTGTTTTAAGCTCTGGCTGGCAAAGTATAATAGTGTCCGTCAAAACATAGATTTTGTTCTGGGGTGAAATTCAATTGCCAAAATAGCAATACCCTGAATCTGGTGTTCCAGCTGTTGCAGGCCTAATTTAAATCTGTCCTTAACAGGGTATATTTTGTTCTGGGGTGAAATTCAATTGCCAAAATAGCAATACCATAAATCAGTGGTTTCAGCTGTGGCTGGCAAAGTATAATAGTGTCCGCCAAAACATATTTATTTTTTTCTGGGGTGAAATTCAATTGCCAAAATAGCAATACCCTGAATCTGGTGTCCCAGCTGTTGCAGGCCTAATTTAAATCTGTCCGTAAAAGGGTATATTTTGTTCTGGGGTCAAATTCAATTGCCAAAATAGCAATACCATAAATCAGTGGTTTCAGCTCTGGCTGGCCAAGTTTCATAGTGTCCTGCAAAGGATATATTTTGTTCTGGGGTGAAATTCATTTGCCATAATAGCAATACCCTGAATCTTGTGTTCGAGCTGTTGCAGGCCAATTGTAAATCTGTCCATATCCATCCAGGGCCTAAATACTAGCCCTAAAAGAGATATTCCCCTAAATCAGTGGTTACTGCTGTGCCTGGATTAGTGTAATACGCTACATAAATAAATAGGCAGATAGTGTTAGGTGCCTGTAAAAAAAAGGCCTGAATTTGAAATCAATACATTGGGCCAAATTTTTTTTTCTTATTGTGGTGCTTGGTGAACGGTAACAATGAGGAAAACATCTAGTAAGGAACGCGGACGCGGTCGTGGTGGTGTTATTGTACCCTCTGGTGCTGGGAGAGGACGTGGCCATTCTGCCACAGCCACATGTCCTAGTGAATCAACTACCTCAGGATCCAGTACCCACCAGAATTTACAGCGATATTTGGTGGGGCCCAATGCCGTTCTAAGGATGGTAAGGCCTGAGCAGGTACAGGCACTAGTCAATTGGGTGGCCGACAGTGGATCCAGCACGTTCACAACATTATCTCCCACCCAGTCTTCTGCATTAAGCGCACAGGTGGCACCTGAAAACCAAGCCCATCAGTCTGTTACATCACCCCCATGCATATCAGGGAAACTGTCTGAGCCTCAAGTTATGCAGCAGTCTTTTATGCTGTTTGAAGACTCTGCTGGCAGTGTTTCCCAAGGGAATCCACCTAGCCCTTCCCCAGTGGTGGAAGACATAGAATGCACTGATGCACAACCACTGATGTTTCCTGATGATGAGGACATGGGAATACCACCTCATCGGAGTCTGCACATCTCTGATGATGACGAAACACAGGTGCCAACTGCTGCTTCTTTCTGCAGTGTGCAGATCAAACAGGAGGTCAGGGAGGAAGACTGAGTGGAAGACGATGCAGGGGACGATGAGGTCCTAGACCCCACATGGAATGAAGGTCGTGCCACAGACTTTCATAGTTCAGATGAAGAGGCAGTGGTGAGACCGAGCCAACAGCGTAGCAACAGAGGGAGCAGGGGGCAAAAGCAGACCAGCCGCCTCCAAGAGAGTTCGGCTGCTACTGGCCACCGCCACCAGGGACCGAGCACCCCAAAGGCAGCTTCAAGGGGTTCCCTGGCATGGCACTTCTTCAAACAATGTGCTGACGACAAGACCCGAGTGATTTGCATGCTGTGCCATCAGATCCTGAAGCGAAGCATTAACGTTCTGAACCTTAGCACAACCTGCATGACCAGGCATCTACATGCAAAGCATGAACTGCAGTGGAGTAAACACCTTAAAAACAAGGAACTCACTCAGGCTCCACCTGCTCCCTCTTCTGCTGCTGCCTCGGCCTCTTCCTCCGCCTCGGGAGGAACGTTGGCACCTGCCGCCCACCAAACAGAGGATGTGCCACCGACTCCACTACCTGCGTCACCAAGCATCTCCACCATGTCACACGGCAGCGTTCAGCTCTCCATCTCACAAACCTTGGAGAGAAAGCGTAAATTCCCACCTAGCCACCCTCGAGCTTTGGGCCTGAATGCCAGCATTTCTAAACTACTGGCCTTTGAAATGCTGTCATTCAGGCTGGTGGACACAGACAGCTTCAAACAGCTGATGTCCATGGCTGTCCCACAGTATGTTGTTCCCAGCCGCCACTACTTCTCCAAGACAGCCGTGCCTTCCCTGCACAACCAAGTATCCGATAAAATCAAGTGTGTACTGCGCAACGCCATCTGTGGCAAGGTCCACCTAACCACAGATACGTGACCAGTAAGCACGGCCAGGGACGCTATATCTCCCTAACTGCACACTGGGTAAATGTAGTGGCGGCTGGGCCTCAGGCGGAGAGTTCCTTGGCGCACGTCCTTCCGCCGCCAAGGATCGCAGGGCATCATTCGCTTGCCTCCTGTAGCCTCCTCCTCCTACTCGGCTTCCTCCTCCTCTGCTTCCACCAGCTCATCCAATCAGCCACAAACCTTCACCACCAACTTCAGCACAGCCCGGTAAACGCCAGCAGGCCATTCTGAAACTCATATGTTTGGGGGACAGGCCCCACACCGCGCAGGAGTTGTGGCGGGTATTGAACAACAGACCGACGAGTGGTTTCTGCCGGTGGGCCTCAAGCCCGGCCTGGTGGTGTGCGATAATGGGCGAAATCTCGCCGCAGCTCTGGGACTAGCCGGTTTGACGCACATCCCTTGCCTGGCGCATGTGCTGAATTTGGTGGTGCAGAAGTTCATTCACAACTACCCCGACATGTCAGAGCTGCTGCATAAAGTGCGGGCCGCCTGTGCGCGCTCCGGCGCTCACATCCTGCCGCTGCTCGCTCTGTCTGCGCTACAGCTGAACCTCGGCCTTCCCGCCACCGCCTCATATGCGACGTGCCCACCAGGTGGAACTCCACCTTGCACATGCTGGAGAGACTGTAGCAGCAGCAGCAGGCCATAGTGGAGTTTCAGCTGCAGCACGCACGCTGCCAGCCGCACTCGCGGAACAGCACCACTTCACCACCAATGATTGGGCCTCCATGCGAGACCTGTGTGCCCTGTTGCGCTGTTTCGAGTACTCCACCAACATGGCCAGTGGCGATGACACCGTTATCAGCGTTACAATACCACTTCTATGTCTCCTTAGGGCGATGATGGAAGAGGAGGTGGCCCAGGAGGAGGAGGAGGAGGATGAGGGCTCATTTTTAGAACTTTCAGGCCAGTCTGTTAGAAGTGGCTCAGAGGGAGGTTTTTTGCAACAGCAGAGGCCAGGTAAAAATGTGGCCAGCCAGGGCCCACTACTGGAGGACTAGGAGGATGAGGAGGAGTTGGAGGAAGCTGAGGATGAAGCAGGTTCACAGCGTGTGGCAACCGACACAGCTCAGGCCCATCACTGGTGCGTGGCTGGGGGGATACAGAGGACGATGACGATACGCCTCCCACAGAGGACAGCTTGTCCTTACCTCTGGGGAGCCTGGCACACATGAGCGACTACATGCTGCAGTGCCTGCGCAGCAACAGCAGAGTTGCCCACATTTTAACGTGTGTGGACTACTGGGTTGCCACCCTGCTGGATCCCCGGTACAAAGACAATGTGCCCACCTTACTTCCTGCACTGGAGCGTGATAGGAAGATGCGCGAGTACAAGCGCACGCTGGTAGACGCGCTCCTGAGAGCATTCCCAAATGTCACAGGGGAACAGGTGGAAGCCCAAGGCGAAGGCAGAGGAGGAGCAAGAGGTCGCCAACGCAGCTGTGTCACGGCCAGCTCCTCTGAGGGCAGGGTTAGCACGGCAGAAATGTGGAAAAGTTTTGTCTCCACGCCACAGCTAGCTGCACCACCACCTGATATGGAACGTGTTAGCAGGAGGCAGCATTTCACTAACATGGTTGAACAGTACGTCTGCACACCCCTCCACGTACTGACTGATGGTTCGGCCCCATTTAACTTCTGGGTCTCCAAATTGTCCACGTGGCCAGAGTTAGCATTTTATGCCTTGGAGGTGCTGGCCTGCCGGCGGCCAGCTTTTTGTCTGAACGTGTATTCAGCACGGCAGGGGGCGTCATTACTGACAAACGCAGCCGCCTGTCCACAGCCAACGTGGACAAGCTGACATTCATAAAAATTAACCAGGCATGGATCCCACAGGACCTGTGCCTCCCTTGTGCAGAATAGACATTTATAACTGCCTTCCCCTCAGACATGTATTCTTGTACTCCGGGGCACTTCTTTATTGAATCCTCATTTTTTTAACTTTACCATGATCTTGCGGTGCAACCCAAAGTTGAATGAACCTCTCCTCTGTCTGGGTGCTGGGGCCGAAATAACTGAAAGTGGCCTTCTCCAGTGGTGGGTTATATGACGCATGATTCCTTGCTGTGGGACCTCTCTCCTCGGTCTGGGTGCTGGGCCGAAATAACTAAAAGTGGCCTTCTCCAGTGGTGGGTGATATGACGCATGATTCCTTGCTGTGGGACCTCTCCTCTGTCTGGGTGCTGGGCCGAAATAACTGAAAGTGGCCTTCTCCAGTGGTGGGTGATATGACGCATGATTCCTTGCTGTGGGACCTCTCTCCTCTGTCTGGGTGCTGGGGCCAAAATAACTGAAAGTGGCCTTCTCCAGTGGTGGGTGATATGACGCATGAATCCTTGCTGTGGGACCTCTCACCAATTGATATTGGTTATTTTTTATTTATTTTATTTTAATTAATTTCCCTATCCACATTTGTTTGCAGGGAATTTAACTACATTTTGCTGCCTTTTGCAGCCCTCTAGCCCTTTTCTGGTCTATTTTACATTCTTTTAGTGCCTAAAAGTTCGGGTGACTTCAATGGGGTTCGGGTCGAGTTCGGATCCCGAACCCGAACATTTTCGGCAAGTTCAGCCGAACTTCCCGAACCCGAACTTCCAGGTGTTCGCTCATCTCAATCATCAATTGATATTAATTTGGGTTCAGCTCTTCCAACCACCCTGGAGAGTCCTGTATATATGTTTGTGTGTACATATCTGTGTCTTGTTTACAGCCTTTTAAGTTGCCGTCTAGCTAGTCACACGTCAGCAACTCTAGATAACAAAGGGCTGGCATCATAAAAGAGTTATGAATGTAGCCATACTCAGATTCTCCATGGTGACATCAGAGGATGGGGGATGGATATGGAAAGAGAAAGTTGATAAAGTATGAAAAACCAGGACTGGGTGTCATTTCTTGGGGTTCATGGAAGTAGTGAAGTATTGTCCTGTTTTTCTGCCTGCCTCAGCTTTGGAGCCTATTTGAAAGTTAGGTGTCAGGATCTTTTATTTTATTTTAAGAAACTGCTGAAACTGCAGAAACATTGTGACTCCTTTCGTCATATTAAATTTTATCAAACAATTAATTTTGTCTTGTGTTCTTCTTGAATCCATGTGCTATGTGTAAAGCACATAGGGCTGCCTGTTTAGATAATAGTATGGTAGGAAATTGTAGTATTTAAGTAACATTAACTTTAATTATATGAAGATAGGGAGTGACTCAAGGCTTCCTGTAAGAGTGTGAGCTCTTGAAACTAACTTTAGTGGTGGCAGTTTTTAGGTATTACTGGGGAATATTAATCATTTAGATAGATCAATTGTCTTTGTATTGGCCGCCCAGCCACATCCACACATCGTGTGAACCCCACTGAGGGTGATCGTGAGAAATATAGCTACATTTTATATTATTATTATTATTAGCCTTAAGAGAAAAACAAAAGAAAGAAAATGATTTCTCATCCCAGATCTCATTATATGATTGTGTTTATTGGTTTCACCGGATCAGTCATTATAGCAGGTTTATATGGCAATTTTTGGCAAATGAAAAACATGTATTACAATATTCCAGTTTGTGCTGTTGATTTAGGTGATATTCCTCAAATCACTTGTTTTATAGCAGGATTGTACTCAGAACTGTTGAAGCTTGGAGAACCTGCAATACAGAGACAATGATTAATATTATACTATATCTGTTCATATGTAAATAAATAAGAGATCTTACTCTTGAAACTACAAAGATGAAGGCTTGAATGGTTACAGAATTTTACATTTTTAGGTAAAAGTACTATAACGTATACTTCTCTAATTATGCAATATATTAACTAGAGAAGCATTGCAATGAAGCTGCCTTTAAAGAGAGATTGTTGAATGACTAATATGAGGGTAAACGACTTTACCTTACATTAAATTTAATGAAGGGCGCCAATTCCTAATGAAAAAAGTTACTGTAGATATCTCATTACAGAGTATTATGAGACTTCTTTTTTCTAAAGCTAACAAAGTGTACCACACATCTTAGAACATAGATAGATAGATAGATACAGTAAGCATGAGCAAATCATTTCTACCACTTCAGAATTTGTACTGAATTTCCAAAAAAAAAGCTTAAGAGAAATTAGTATGCTAGTCTGGGTTTCTAGGCAATATATGAGTTGTCTGGGAATGGGGGTACTCTTACTCAATAGGTAGAGCACTTAACATGTGTAGTACGTGTGTGGAGAATTGTAGTCCTGGCAATGCCTCTCTGGGTTTCTGGAGAGGTATTCAAATTAGCTTTCCTGAAACTCTCTGATGTCAGCAGATGAAAGAGGTGCTAATTTTCATATATTTTCCCCAGAAATTCAGAGGAACATTGGCTAGCTTACAATACTGCTCATGCATACTCAAGACCCTCCATAAGAAGAAATAGTACCCCAACCAAGGCCTCTCAGGCAGCCAAACTTATATATTTTTTTTTTTTTAAAGCTCTTTAAAGGGAAGTTCCCCAGGAAGAACTGTATTCCTGGTATAAGACAGGTTTCTTTTGCTTTCATTTTAGAAAGGAAACTAACTAGTATGTCTCCAGAGAGGTATTATGTGGGGATGCAACCATAACAATAGATGAAAGATCTTATTATAAAAAAAAGGACTAACTGAACAGGTTTAGGCTACTGCTTCGAAATTGGAAGCCTTTGAAACTATTTAGTACATGTGAGAAATATTGTGTATATTACCTACCCAGAGGTCCCCCCAAAACCTTTTAACTAGAAGAAGTGATTTTATTTCTTTTCTCTGATAAAGGTGTTTTGTCCTGAAAAGGCTAGTTGTATCTGTGAGGCTAGCTTAGTTGTTTTACTTGCTTTGCTGTTTAAATGGCTGAGCAATGACAGGCAGGAAACACTAAAGATTATTTATCCTTTTGGAAAGAAAGCTTAATTACACATGTTTTTTAAGCGTAGATGACTGTTTATCTGCCTGAACTAAATTGCAAGATATTTGGGTTTGTTAGAATTAAGGATTGCATATTCCATATCCATTTTACTAATTCAGAATTCACCCAAATTTGGTAGATTTCATTTCAGACAAACCAGAGAGATCCCAAAATATGGTATTCAACTGAAAGTGAAACAAGGAAAGTAGAATTTTCCACTTAGTATCACACTTATTCTAGAAGGACATGAAAACCAGAATGTCTCAAAAGACAATTGCCTTTTTTAGCTGACTGACTTTTTCATTAGGGAGACAAAAAAATATGCCCAATATGCAATTTATGCCAGCTGACAATACTCTTGGTTTGTAGGAACACACTATTATTATAGTTCTGTCAGATAGTTTTGTCTATAACAAAACCACTACTTCCTTACTTTTGATATTATTACAATTACTAATAAAAAGAGAAGAAGTATCTGTTACGTTGCCTGGATGATTCGCGCTGCAGAGCACAAAGAAGTGACGTGGGCCAAAGTCACTATATAGTTCACTGTATTTTTTGTATAGGAACACGCTACAGACTTTACCAAAGTCTGGAGCGCGGTCCTATACAAGAAATATAGTGTATTACAATTACTGCTACTGTCAAATTTAATTGTCACCTATAATATTTCCATATGCTATTAGTAGTTTTGCTGCTACAATTATGTTATTGATTGTACTGTATGTAAATATATTGTCTTTGAATATATTCTTAGTATGTCTGCTTCTTACTACTGCGCAACTATAACTACTCACTTCTTCATTTTCCCAGCCTTCCAGCTGTATCACCAATTCCATTGAATATGCCACCTTCAAAAATAAACCAGTGCATTAACATATGGTGTAATCTATATGGATTGGAAGGATTGAATGAAGGAAAGACATTTCATATATTATGGCTCATGGCCCTAAAACAAGGGTGACAGAAAAGTTTTGAAAATAGGAATATAATTATTATTTCTCTACCTGTCTCTTTTATAACTTCTCCACCAGCATCTAGAAAATAATTTTGACATCAATTAATTTTCCCAAATATATTAGTAACTTTAATGTTTAATTGCCTTTACTTGCTTCAGAGCTGAACCCAGGCATAACCCCTTCTTCGCTCATTCAGCATGAATTAATGGAGCATTGTAGTATGTATCGTCCAGGCCAAGGGCTTTTTTTTATTTCTTTAGATCTGGTGACTCATTTCTGGGAATGCAGTTCTATAGACCGCCCATTAGTGCAGTGATGTCACCGGGATCACTGCTAGGTGGAAACCTCCACCTAGTAGTGTAAAAATGTAAACAAAACAGTCCTTGCCCTGTGCGATGCTTCGATGGTCCACTCATACAGGCTGAATGGATGAAAAGGCAGTCATGTCCTGGTCCTTGTTCAGCTCTGAATCCAGGCAACCCCTTTAAAAAATTGTATTACAATTAATACTTTGTTAAAATAAAAATTATTTTATATGTATATATATATATATATATATATATATATTGGATGTCATGTCAAGAACCCCATTATAGAGTATTTTAGTAAGGTCATGTTGACCTCGCCGTTTTGTTTTCCATCCTTCTGTTCCATCAGAAGAACAGAAAAATTTAAAAAAATGGATCCTCTATTTTAAGAATCTATTTTTGCCCATTTTGCAACCGTTTCAGTTCTGTCAGATACCTATTATTTTTATGGGGATATAAAGTCCAGTGGAGAGGAGTTTTTCTCCTGTCAAAATTAATGGATTTCTGATTAAACTGACACAAACGGATGCAAAATGAGCAAAACAGATGCTAAAAATAAAGGATCCTATGTTCTACTGACGTTGATGTGAACACGGCCTAAATTTTATCTTATTCCATAAATATGTGATAATAAGAAACAGAAGGGTATAGTATACAAAAGATTTAACTTGACAAAGTTAATTCTAAAGTTTGAGAAGGTGAATTTCCAAAGTGAAATTGTAGGAAAAAATATAAAACTGATAAATCAGTTCCATTAAAACTTTCCTTGAACAGCTAAAATAAAGCTTTATAAAATGTTTAAAACAATTTAAAAACAATCAAAGAACAAAGATAAATTTTAAATTTTAATATTTAAATTAAAAATTGTATCCAATCAATCTCTACTCACGTAATATACTCGGTATTAATCCTTGAGTTTCTCCACCAGCTAATGGCCAGATGGCAAAAATAAAATATAATTTAGCATATTAAAGAAACATAATTTCATTTATATATATTTATATATTTTAATTGTTATTATTTTTTCTTAAATACTTCTTAAATACTTAATAACATTTTTTTTCCATGACAGATGCCCTCAAAGTAAAATATACTGCTGCTTTCAAGACTTTATACTGCCACTCTATTGTTTTTGTGTTTTTTTTGTTGTTGTTGCTATAATTTCTACTATGTGACTATAATTATTAATTGTAATTATTATTAATGTCACTGCTGTCTACTATATCTGGTAAAAATTGTTACTATGTTTATCATTAAAAATTGTTACTATGTTTATCATTATAAAATATGTCTCCATTACTACTTTCACCACTATACCTTAGATAATGTCATGCTACTTGTTATGTCAAATTGAACTGTCACAACTAGCTGCTTTCGCACTTGCGTTGTTTTTTCCGGTATTGAGATCTGGCAAATGACCTCAACACTGGAATTGAACTGTTTTGATTTTACAAGTCAGGATACATCTATTCCGTCAAAACGGAAACAAACGGATACATCACTAAATACATTGAAAGTCAATGGGTGACAGATCCAGTTTTTTAGGCTCCATAATAAGAAGATCCGTCACCATTGATTTACATTGTTTTTAGTGCCAGATACTTTTTTTCTTCCTTTTTATGACCAGACAAAAAATAATGCAGTTTGCCGCTGTGTTTAGTTCGGTCACAAAACAGAATGCTGATGGAGCGTAAGACATCCTGATGCCTCCAGAATGGATCTCTTTCTATTCAGAATGTACTGTATGAGGACTAAACGAAAACTTTTTTCTCCTGCCGTGTCTTAATACTGGAAAACAATGCAAGTGTGAAAGTAGCTTTAGTGTACTGTTAACACTATCATTGCTGCTATTAAATCATTGACAACTGCATTGACTATATCTGCCATATTGCATTGTTAGCAATTCTGCAGCTTACACTACTTCCAAAAATAACCTTCTGTAGTTACTCACTTATTGAATTTTTCAGATCTCCAGCTGTTTCACCAATTCCTTCGACTAACTCACCTTCAAAAAGAAAGAAACAAACACATAAAGTACATTAAAATGCTAAAGACTATGTGATTTATTTCCTACCTACATGAAGAAAAAACGTATGTGATTTTATGGCTTACAAAAAGTTACTTTATTTAAATCATATTTTGTTTTGTATAACTGTGTTTTAAATTTTCGAAAATTTGCTTAGAAATATGACAAACTCCATAAAATTGTGAAGAATTCATGAAGCGAACTGCTTTCTAGTCATATAAAGAAAGACAAAAATGTTGAATGTTGTACAAGTAAAATGTTTTTTTTACTGTTCAAATGCATTTCATGTTTCTATCCTGCTTAAAATATGTAACCTAGCAGCTATCTCTACACCCTTTAGCTAACTGTTCTATTGTGTGAACTCATATTCACTGTAGAGAAACAGTATATGTAATTGGTCAAAAATACCCACCCCCTTTAAACTCTGGCCTTAAAAATGTTTATTGCATGGCTGACCCATTTTACTCGTTTTCTATGTAAAAATTCCTGAGTAGTGACTCCATGTGACATTATATAGCAAAAAACAAAGGTCTGTATACTATAAAGCAGTCAGATTGTCTAGCTGAAGATGGTGTAAACCTAGGCGGTCTAGCTCTACACCAGATTTATCACAGTGCCTCAGACTGAATCAGAGATGAGTGTATCTTTTAAAATTCGTTTTTGGTCTGATTCTAACAAATCAGCAAAAAAAAAATATAAAAAAAAAAATACTGCACTCATTTTTACTCTGTTGTCTTTCTCTATTTTTTACATTTTCTCTCTCCCCCTTCCCCCAAACACCTTAATGCAAATTCAACAATAGTAAATAATATCATAGTTACACTGACATATATAGCTATGGGTAAACACATGGTTGATGCTGCTAACAGCCTGTTTAAAGACATATTGCGCTGTCAGATTTGTTATTGGGGACAGATTCCTGCTGGTGTTTAAACACATAGTCCAGAACAGTGGTTTGTTCTGGACAAGCAATCCAAAAAGTATGCCTTATGGAGGGAAAATATCTGTCCATGTTTATACATGCACACACGCGCTAGCATTGGAAGAATCAGTGATTTAAAATATGATTATTGTAATGATAAAAGGTAAAAAATCGCAACAAAAAAATTCTATTTGCAACAAAAAAATACAGGCCCAATTAAGCATCTCCTGGTTGCAACCACACTATATGCTGCAACTGAATCACAATAATGCACACATTGTAACAGGCTTTTTAATAAAACAAACGTCCCCTGGCTTCACCTGCATTTCACATACTAAAATTAGATTAATTTTTCACTTATTAACTACAGGAGCTTTGTAACAGGTTTTTGGAATAAAAATTGGCTCCAGCACATAAAAACAACTAATGTACTGTTTCTTTAGAGATCTCTGTGCAGCAGTGCACCACCCTACATACACGGAACTTGTGAACATCTGCAGGAGCCCTGACTGTAAGACACACACCACTATGGTGTCCCTAATGATAAAACCTGACTTTCTACATAGAAATGCAATCAACCTAACTACATATATCTTCTTCACAAACCCTACACTGTCCCTGCAAGACCAAAAAATAGAATGGTTTCTGTGCTTCACAGCTAGCCTAGAGCCTAATAGACCAAGAGCCAATCATTTTTTCCTCATAGAATTTTTATAAAATGTGTTAAAATCTCATGCACTTCGCTGGTACTGTGATGAGGAGTTTACACTCACAAATAGACAGTATAGAGGATGATCTGCTGTAGCTTAAACAAAGGTTTTTTATAGGGCAAGTCTCTGCGAAGATTATCTATTTGGCATATGTGTGTCTAAATTTTACATTCATTTTATATGATGCAAAAAAATTCTTCCTCAGCTACACAGTAGTGTAGTATTTATATACTAGTATCCTAGTATTTATGGGAACACAGCTGAATTTTTTTTTTCCAAAAACATTTTCTTTATATGTACAGACAGAAAGGAGGTGCACCATAGAAAGTTCTAGGTGCCTTCTAACCTATTTTGGACCTTTTTATACCTCACGTAAGAAGCCTTTTTATTGAATTTGTCCATGATAATACAGCTGTCAGTTATAATGGCCCTGAACCAATATAAATCTGAAAGGAATAATATATAATTATTATAACTTCACCTGTCTTTGATATAATATTTCCACCGACATCTGAAAAACACAATTTTTTATTGATTAATTACTTGAAATGTCTAAATAATTTTAATGCTAAACTACCATAATTAAGATAAATGATTACAGTAAAAACATTTTTTTAAAGAAAACATTTATTTTACTTCTTATATTTTTGGCCTTTGCACCGGATAGAATTTAAGCAACATTTAAGTCAACCCATAAATAATTGAAAAATTGAGAACGAACGAGGTCACTCAATTGCATATAGGAGATTTAACTTGACAAGGTTAATTATGAAGTTTAAAAAAAAAGAAAGATATATTTGAAAAAGAAAGTTAAATTGTTTTAAAAAGATCTGTTAAAATATACATTGAAAAAATAAAAACAAAACCATGTTTTGCTAAAAATATACATATCTACCAGAATTTTTTAACCATTCAAATAAAAAAAATGAAATATTATATCCAATCAATACTCACTTAATAAACTCTGTAGTAATCCTTGTCTCTGCCCTTTACTTTCTTGAACTACTTGCACACCTTATATATGAAAAAAATAAAACAGTAAATAAAATTTAATTTAACAGAGTAAAGCAATTTTACATTATGTGATTACATTTTTATGAATTCCAATATTGTATTTATATGCAAATAATATTCTATGTCACCTTAACTTATTTTAAAGTTTACTGATTTTATATTTTATGAGTTAAGTGATTTACTTTTATATTTTAAATACTTTTTTTTTTAAATGGTAGTGCTAGTGCAATTTTTTGCATGAGCTGGACAATTAAGATAGAGAAGTATTTTAGAGATCATGCTTATATGAGAGGTCTTCAAAAAGTTTCCGCAGAGGAAACAGTGAAGGCGGGAGGAGTAGTAATTGGTCATATCTGAGATTTTCATGTGACTAGTCAGTCTGACAAACCTGATGATCTTGCAGTTTAGTATTACAGTCGTCAAACTGTGGTGAAGATGGATGCGAAACTTATAAATTACACCAAAGAGGAATAGCAAAATTTAAATCTAATTTAGTCTCTATTTCTGAAAAGTTTCTGGCGGGATTTGAACTCACAACCTTCTACAATACAGCCAAGAACCTTAACCACTACACTATAGAGCTGCATGGCTCTTTTTTTGTGGTAACTGGCCATATAACTCTATAGTGTAGTGGTTAAGGTTCTTGGCTGTAATGTAGAAGGTTGTGAGTTTAAATCCCGCCAGAAACTTTTCAGAAATAGAGGCTAAATTAGATTTAAATACAATGGGTGTCCCCAAGCACTGACTCCATATATGGACATAGCTATAGATGGAGTCAGAGCAGGGACTCCAAAACCGAACTAGAGTCCCTACACTCTCCCCTCTTCAGAGCAGGGAGTGCCTGGTTTAATGCTTGGATTTTCCCATTGACTTCCATTGTGCTCCGAGCATCACGGAGTGTTCTACTCGAGCACACAAGCACTTTGGTGCTCAATCAACACTAATCTTTGTTAAACTGTCCATAAAATTTCATTTCAGCCAAAGAAGTGTTATGTCAAATGACAACATCTGTAAATCATATTATATCTACATTAAGTTCAGTTGATTTATGGTATCACGGATCAGGGATAGAGATGTCGCGAACATAAAATTTTCCGTTCGCGAACGGCGAACGCGGATTTATGCAAATGTTCGCGAATGTGCGAACAGGGCTAACCGCCATAGACTTCAATAGACAGACGAATTTTAAAACCCACAGTGACTCTTTCTGGCCACAAGGGTGATGGAAAAGTTGTTTCAAGGGGACTAACACCTGGACTGTGGCATGCTGGAGGGGGATCCATGGCAAAACTCCCATGGGAAATTACGTAGTTGACGCAGAGTGTGGTAGTGAATTCGCATGCGTAATATAACCTGCATTAATCGTACAGTAAATTCAACTTAGAGTTAGGTTCCTAATGTTGTATTGTTAGAATATAACGAAGATTGACAATATAGCGCTATATTCTCAATCTTTGTTATATTCTAGCAATACAACCATTAGGAACTCAGATCTAAGTTGTAATCGTTATAAACGCGAACAAGCTATTTTCGCCGGTGAATAGTTCGGGACATCTCTAAATCAGGGGTTATAATTTATTTTACATTAACTGCATGATCAAGATGAGGATGCAGTTGGTGCTATATAAACCTTTGGTGGCATTTTCTTATTATTGCATATTTGCATTGTACTCGTTTTGAGTTCAAAATCACTTTTTCAGTTAGTCTTTTTTAAAATATTTTTCATTTTCTCTCTGCTGGTCAGGCAGGGTGCAGACAGGCTCCTTATCTCTTATCTCTGACCTTTTAGACACTTGATTATAACTCAGTTATTATCTTACTCATAAGAATGTGGCTTAAATAAGTGTTTATGACCTTTTAGTAATTTACAGATAAGGATGATTAGATGACAGGCACAGTGAAAATGAAAGTACCATTCACACAGCTATAAAAACAGTTAACCCTTTGTGACAGAACTGCGCAAAATTTTAATAAAAACCAATTGAAATAATGATTTTTTTGTGTGAAAATGAGTAAAATGCAATCATTAAAAACATTCTACCCAAAGATTTACATAGCCTTTAGGTTTCTCTGGCTACAAGTACCATATTTTTCTTATTATGCGCAGACATGATTTACCTTTTGATTCAGGTAATTGACCTCCAGGACCTGGAATAAAAATGTGAAAACAGTGAAGTCCAGAAATCAAACCCAATAAACATCAAATGGTATAAAATACAAAATGCCTACCCTGTATACTCGGTGCCACTGACCCATAGGCCATATTCCTTGTGTAACCAATAGATAGAAGACCAAAAGGTGTTGTGGAATGTTGCATCGTGTTGGAGCTTGAGTCCATCCCATAATTATATTCTAACCAGGAGTATTCAGATTGAGGAAACTCTGTCCACCTTGCTCTTCTAAGAACTTCCCCATTAAATGTGATTTCAGAAACACTTGTAAGTCTTTGCTATAATAATAGCCAAATTATTTTCAAAATCCTCCTGTCCAATGATGTTATAAGCAAGGTTAAAAGACTCAATGTCTGGTATTTTGGTCAGGAATGGTCCAAATCGCTCTGCTTATAAATTTTCCACCAGTGCCAAAAAGCAAGACCTGAATTCTCTCAAGCTGTGCATCGATAAGGAGGAATATGCAGAGACTTCAAACTTCATAAATTGTCCTGCTTGTATAATGGTTTTTGCTTTTGCTCACCTGACTGGTACTCAAGACAAGTAGTCTTATAAGCCAAGACATAGACTAGGTCGTAGTTTGACTGAAAGGACAAGCCCGGGACAAAGAAGGAAGTTCCCCAACTTTCAAAGGTTGAAGCTGTTCATACACATGACTACAATCTCTATAAGTAGGAACACATGAATGGCCAGCTAGGACAGCAACAGGGAATTGAGAAGTCACCTTTGTCCCTGAAAGGTCATCTTTACTCTGAAACTGCACAAACTGGAATGGCTGCAGATTTATAGTCATTATGTCGCCTGCTTGATAATACCTCCCATTGAATTGAACTCTTCCGCTGAAGATGATGTTGACTGCTGTTAAAAATTCACTTGCTTGAACACCAAACTCTGTAGAATGGCTTGAAGGTCCATTGGTAGGGGTTATTATGTAATATACAGTTCCCCACTGATCAACTGGGTAAATCAAAGCAACATCTCCACTGGTTTCCTTAAAGTTGCGAGACATCACAGTGATATCGCGATCAGATTTAATGATGGCACCACATGAACATATTCCGGATCCTCTGGTCTCGGAAGCTGGTGGAAGTTGAACTGTTACTGTTTCTCCTTTTGCAACTGTGACATACTTCTTGAAATTGGAGTTACTGATGGAGACAGTTACTGTGGTGGAAGGTGCAGTCCCAGTGAACAGGAAATCCCTCGAAGGGCTGCCATTGGAGAATGCGTTATGCATAAATGCCGTAACAAAGTATTTTCCATGAGAGGGTCTCCTTAGGCCTAAAAATGAAGCTTGTAATTAGAATTATACTTAAAGGGACTCTTTTCATCTGATGCTACTGCCTTAAAACCAAACTTGTCAGTGAAGCCTAAGTCTTTAAGGAGTTGTGTCATCTCAGATGGTGGGATATCTCATCAGTGTAAAGTAGGTGTGAGTTCCACCACTTAGACCTGCTCCTATCCTCAGAACAGGTCCCCCAATGTGAATGAAGACCCACTTCTATGGGTCTTCCAAAAATAACTGAGTTCACTCTTGGAACTCCCATAGAAGTGAATGGACAGTATGTTGCACATTCTGTGGATGCAGAATGTTTACCTAACCTATCAAGTAGACCACAAAATAAAATGTTTTATCTAAAAACTCCCATAGAAGTGAATGGACAGTATGTTGCACATGCATGGTGCGCTCTTCTGAACTTTTGGGTGCCTGTTCTGGAGATAAGAGCTTGGGATGAGCGAACCCGAACTGCAAAGTTCGGTTACCTGGACCCAAACCCGGACTTTTTCACTGAAGTCCAGGTTTGGGTTCGGTGTTCAGGTGATTTTAATATTTTCGATTATAACATGGTTATATAGGAAAATAACTGCATTCTTAAGAATAGCTACATTTTATTAATAGCAGTAAAATACTGCTTTTCTGTGTTTTATTTAAAAAAATCCTTGTTCTGGGTTCACAAACCTCTTTTGCATAAACCGTAGAAATACCAACATTTTATTAATAGCAGTGAAATACTGATTTTCTGTGTTTTATTGAAAAAATCCATGTTCTGGGTCCACAAACCACTTTTGCATAAACCGTAGAAATAACTACGTATTATTAATAGCAGTGAAATACTGCTTTTTTGTGTTTTATTAAAAAAATCCTTGTTCTGTGCCCACAAACCACTTTTGCATAAACCCTAGAAATAGCTACTTTATATGTACAAATTGCGATCTAATGATTGCAAGTTGCGATCCACTTGAGGATTAAAAAAAGTCACCTGTTTTCCCCGAAATTAAAATAAGTAAACAATTAAAAATATTACATTTATAAGCATTGCTGTGTCCGAAAACACCCGTACTTGTCACGGCCGCTGTTTCCAGCCGTGACCTTCCGTACATTCGTGTGCTGCAGCTCCTCGCTGCAGCTTCGTTCCTGTGTGTTTAGATGTGGTATTTTGGGTTAACTCCCCTGTGTGTGTGTATCTGGAGTTAATCCTCTCTGTCTGGTCCATGGGTGTGGCCTCTTTGCTGCACCCATGGAACCTGTATATAAGGCTGACCTTGCCTCAGTTCTGGGTCAGCTCTCCTGGTGTGTGTTTGTCTTGTCCTGCTCCTGGTGTGTACTGTCTCCCATACTGCTGACCCATGGGATCCATGTCCGTTTGCTCTCTGTAGGTTCCCCTACTTGTTCATTGTTGTTGTCCACTGTTTGTTGTCTCAGGCTATGTTGTCCGTACTCCTGTGTCTCTGCTTTGAGTTCGTCTGTTCTGTTATGTCTTGCCTTGCTGTGTTTCCTGTTTCCTCCGAAAGGGGGTCTGTCGTTCCTCAGAGGGGGAGCATTCGTCTCTGTCCATGTTCTGTGTTCAGCAAGCTCTTGCAGCTTCCTTGCTGCAGAGTGCTTGGGCAAGGCCACGCAGTTCCCACTGGTGGAGCAAGACCTTCTCTGTCCATTGCCACTCCTGTGTCCTTGCCTGAACTCCCGTTCTTGTTCCCTGTGTATGTCATGTTGCTCTGTACCGTCGGTACATTCTTGTACCAGTTGTCACTCGCTCCTGTGGTCACTGTCTAGTTCACGCTCCAGAGTGGACCCTGGCAACTTCCTGCGGCAAAGCCTATCCCTACCATCTGGGGCCCTAGTGAACACCAGGAGTCGCTTAGTCACGCCCCTCTGGAGTATTACTAGACAGTGGCACAGTGGGGTTTCCTCCCACTGCATTGACGGTACGTAGAGCTTATATTTCTCCATTGTTTTCCATTTGTACATTAAACACTGTTTAGACCGTACCTTTGTATCTCGTTTATTGTGAAACGACGCGGAGGTCTTTCGCTGGACCTCCAACTCGTGACAGTACTATTAAAATACAAAGAAGTTGTCCCATGTGGCGAATTGTGTAAAGGAAAAAATAATAATCAACACAGCCTATTGGACATTTTTTTTCATCACGTCTGCCTCCCCCAAAAAAAAAAAATTTGAATAAAAACTGATCAAAAAGTCATACACAACCCAAAATGGTATCAATAAAAACTACAGATCGCCCTTCAAAAAATGTACCCTTATACAGCTTTAAAAACAAAACTAGAAAAAAAAATGATGTGGGTCAGAATATATAAATATTAAAAAAAATATAAACGTGATCCATAAACTGTGGAGAAATTGCATATTTTTCCAATTCCACCATATTTTGGAATTTGTTTCCAGCTTCCGACAACATTCTATGCAATACTAAATGGTGCCATTAGAAGGTATACCTTGACCCCCAAAAAAAGTTCTCATACGGCTATGTGAGCGGCAAAAATACAGAAGCTATGACTCAGTGAAGAACAAACACCCCAAAAATCACTCAGCAAGGAGTTAATACTTATGGTATTGTTTTTTTAAAACTTACCAAGTCCATTCACTGGCTGATTTCCCATATTGAAAATACCAGGTAGCTATTATTAATTAAAGAAAGGTATTAGTATTATGTGGGCATATGTCCTGTTAACAGCACTCCATGTGGTAAGGCAGAGTACTGCAAGTAAAGCTCACTAATCATTTACATAGATGACCTATATATTTATATACATTACCTGTTGACCCTGGAGTGCCTCCATTTAGACCTGAAAGAAAAACACATTTTGTTGGCCACCAAGATTCCAAATTGATTTTGAAACATGCATTTTTTATATTACACAACAAAACTAAATGCAATTGCATATTTCCATCTGCTATTGGTCTCATTTTCCTTTGAAGTCAAGTGAATAGATGATAGATAGATAGATAGATAGATAATATTTAAATAAGAGACAGAGTCATTCAGATTTTTTGGGTGAAGCTGTCAAGAAAATGTTGGTGTATAACATGCTCAGCACACTGGGGGTCCCTGACCCCTGTCTACTGCTCCTCTTCTATGGTTAAGAACCTGAAGCTTAGTCTAAAAGTAAAGCTCACTAATCATTTACATACATGACCTATATATTTATATACATTACCTGTTGACCCTGGAGTTCCTCCATTTAGATATAAAAGAAAAACACATTTTGTTGGCCACCGACTGGAGTTGCATTTTTTTATATTACAAAACAAAACTAAATACAATTCCTAATTTTATTGATATTGGTCTTCTTTTCCTTTAAAGCCAAGGGAAGAACTTTGTCTGCAAACAATAGGTGTACAACATGCTCAGCACACTGGCGCTCCCTGTCCCCCTTTCTTCTGCTCCTCCACTATGTGTTTGGAACCTGGGTCTATGTTTGACGATGCAGCCTCAGTGATAGACCTAGCCAGCAGTTGATCTGCAGGAGCTGCTAAAAGACTTATGTGACACCCAGGAAATTCTTTGGGAGCGCTGGGTTTCCCCTTTTTCTGGAGCTCCCGGGATGTTCAGGGAGGTTGGCAGAAATAATTTAGAAAAATAGGTAGACAGATTCAAAAAAAGAAAAACTGAAAAACGAGCAACACACTCAGCAGACAATAACAGGGCCTCTGACCCAGTGTCTTTCTTTGTAGGCAGCAACAAATAATGCTTTCCTCAAAAAAATTCCTTGAAAATCATGTCCACTTTGAATTGGCCATCCATATCTTTTCTTGCTCCCTATTTGACCGGTTATAGTCTGGATTCCAACCCTACCAGTCAACTGAAACTGCCCTGACCAAATTCACCAACGATCTGCTAACTGAAAAGAAAATTACATAATCTGGCCTTCTCCAACTCCTGGACCTCTCCTTTATGTTACACACTCTCTCATTCCTTGGCATTACTGACCTGTCTGTCTTCTGGGGCCAAGTGAAAAGAGAATTTATCATGGAGAAAGAAGAATTTATCTTTCCCCCATTTAACTCAGCTACCCAACCGACCGATCTATCTCAGCCAATGGCTCCATGTTCTGCTTGGTCCTACAAGTCAGTTGTAGTGTTGATCAAGCACCAAAGTGCTCAGGTGCTCTATTAAGAACCTGAGCACAATGGAAGTCAATGGGAGGACTCGAACATTGAACCAGGCACCCTCTGCTCTGAAGAGGTAAGGGTGTCTGGTTCACATGAAAAGGTCAGAAATTGATGGAAACACCACTGAAATGGTTTGGGTACAGCATGGTGAGGATGTCTGGATGCATCTTGGACTCAAAGGTCGATGCTGGAAACGATGTTGTCTGAGTAGTATGCCAATTTTACAGACTGACAATAATACGCAAGAAAAACATAGATAACATCGATTTTAGAGGAAAAATTGTTGAGGGAACATTCTTTCCTATATATTTACTTGTATATAAAGTGCAAGTGCTGCCAAAAATTACAAGAAATAGGCACTCCGATACAACCTGTACATCACATAAAGTAGGGCCTCATTCACATTGTGATACACTCCTACACTCATAAAGCCTATGCACTAAGTAAAAGGGCTGCCAAAATTACAAGGAACCGGCACTCCAATACACCCTTTATTACACATAAAGGAAGGCATCATAAACACCCTTAAAAAATTATGATTGATGGCCTGCTGGTGACCCTCAAAAACATTAGGAGCAAGGTCCTGCTGGTGACCCTCTAAAACATTAGGGGCGAGGGCCTGCTGCTGATCTGACCGTCTAAAACATTAAAGGTGAGAATCTGCTGCTGAGCTGACTCTCTAAAACATTAGAGGAGAGGGTCTGCCTGCTGATCTGACAATGGAAAAAATTACGGGCGAGGGTCTGCTGCTGAGCTGACTCTTTAAAACATTAAGGGCAAGTGCCTGCTGCTGTCTAATGGCACTGCTGTCAACAGCGGCTAAGAAAAAAATGACAGTCAAGATCACAGATATTTGGGATGCGTAGATGTTATACAGGAGAGGTACCACAGGTAATGGCGCTGCTGTCAACAGTGGCTAAGAAAAAATGTCAATGTCCACAGCGGACACCGTCTACGGAAAAAGTACACTGGATGTCACAGATATTTTTAGGCTGCGCACACTTTACACAGGAGATGCAGCGCAGATAATGTCGCTATCTGCAACGGCCAAACAATTGCACGCTAAAATATATATTGCTGCCAGATACAGCAATAACCTTAAAAGGACTTTTGGGTCTCTAGCAATTGCACGCAATTTAGCGTAGCTTGCGCTAAAAATATATATTGCTGCTAGACACAACAATAGTCCTTAAATGGACTTTGAGTGTCTAACATCAACCGTGCCTAACAAAAAAATTTAATTAATTTCACTACACTATCTGTCCCTTCTACAGCACAGTTCTCCCTGACTAAGACTGAGGCCAAACCACGTGTCATTGGGTGCTTTATAGCACCCGATGACACATTCCGTCCAGCCAATCACTGTAATGCAAGTAACCTACATGGCTCATTACATTGAGTGGCAGTATTTACCTGCACGTTTATTGGCTGCATAGTGGCAGACAAGCGTGCAGGAGGAGACTCGAGCATCGCGCTCGAGCACACGCGGTATCGGCGAACAATGCGATGTGCCAAGCATCGTGGCGCTTCGAGCCAAACTTGTGTTCGGCTGAGCATGCTCAAGCTTAACACTAGTCAGTTGTCTCGTGGTAGCTTTGATTCTGCTCTGCCCTTCAAACCACACATGACAGCATTTTCCACCGCCTGCAGCCCGCCAATCTTTAACTTTAATATTCACAGCAACATTTTTTTCTTAAACTTACCAAGTCCATTCGCCGGCTGATTTCCCCCAAATTCATAAGACCAGGAGCCTATTATTAAATAAAGAAAGGTTTTAGTATTAGTGGACATATGTCCTGTTAACAGCCCTTCATGCGGTCAGGCAGGGTATTGCAAGTAAAGCTCACCAATAATTTACATACATGACCTATATATCTAAATATGTTACCTGGTGACCCTGGAGTTCCTCCATTTATACCTGAAAGAAAAATAGGTTTTATTGGCCATCGACTGGAGATTCAAAACTGATTTTAAAGCATGCATTTTTTTATATTATACTAGAAAACTTAACAGAGCTACATTTTACCCTCATCCTCCACATGCGGCCTATACGTTTTTCATCCCCATATGTATTTCCATATGTTTGTATATTATATATTCTCTTTGCTATGCTTTGTCCTTTATACTGTGATGTGTATGTATTTGCCTCATAATAAGCATTTTTATTTCTTGTTATAGTTTTACTCTGATCCTTTCAATAAAAGCCGATAATGGACCCCAGCGTCTACCTCAGTGCAATGTCAACTCATTCTCCTGTCAACATATGAGGGTAGGGAAAATAAACCCCCAAAAACACGGATTACATTCCAGAGGGCTAAAACTCTAAAAAACATTCTGGCACCCTCCTGTCCATTCCACCAAACAAACTGTAGGGTCATATAAATGTGGCCACAAGAGTTGCTGTTCTAACATCAGTGACAAAGTGAAAGAAGTAACCATCCAAATTTCTGGTGAAAAAATTCCTTTAAGAGACCGCACGGACTGCAGTTCACACATCCTCTACATGCTAGAGTGTCCATGTGGTCTCCAGTATATTGGGCGGACTACACAGAGAGTAAGAGATAGGACCAACTCCCATCGCTCAAATATAAAAAATACATGAAACATAGCGTTTCAAGACATTTCGCACAGATCAATTCAGATGACCCTACAAATGTAAAGATTACCCCAATTGAATGGGTCCCACAATCGTTCCAAACCCTGTGCAGAAAATTGATATATTGGATTTATCGCTTTAATTGGAATGGGGCAACTACAGTACCCTGAAAGGGTATCAAAATTAGGGTTATTCACTCTAGAAAAAAGACAACTGAGGGGAGATCTAATAACTATGTATAAATATATCAGGGGTCAGTACAAAGATCTCTCCCATCATCTATTTATCCCCAGGACTGTGACTGTGACGAGGGGACATCCTCTGCGTCTGGAGGAAAGAAGGTTTGTACACAAACATAGAAAAGGGTTCTTCACGGTAAGAGCAGTAAGACTATGGAACTCTCTGCCTGAGGAGGTGGTGATGGTGAGTACAATAAAGGAATTCAAGAGGGGCCTGGATGTATTTCTGGAGCGTAATAATATTTCAGGCTATAGCTACTAAAGATGGGTCGTTGATCCAGGGAGTTATTCTGACTGCCTGATTGGAGTCGGGAAGGAATTTTTTCCCCTTAAGTGGGGAAAATTGGCTCTACCTCACAGGGGTTTTTTGCCTTCCTCTGGATCAACTTGCAGGAAACAGGTCGAACTGGATGGACAAATGTCTTTTTTCGGCCTTATATACTATGTTACTATGTTACTATGTAATTTCCTCACTCCTTTTGGCCTACATGAAACACTAGAAAACAATAATTACTAATAATATTTATTTATATATGTTATTTATAATCATCTATTTATCTATGTATCTATCTATTGTCTTATACATTTTAACTTACTTTATTTTTCTTTCCTGTGCCCAATGGCATTTGAATGTATTCCTTTTGACTAATCTGCTCTATTAACAACCTATTTTTTAACGTGGGTTTCTATATATTTTATTATTCCCATATATTTTATTATTATTATTGGTATTAAGATATATATATATCCTCTTATATGTATTTATTCTGACATATCAACTGATGAATAGTGTTGGGCGCGAATATTGGAATTGCGAATTTTGATCGCAAATATGGCAACTTTAAGGATTCGCGAATATTTAGAATATAATACTATATATTCGTATTCCCGAATATTCTATTTTTCTTTCCTCTGAACCCATGATCCCTCCCTGCTTCTTGCTTGTGGGCCAATTCGAAGGCTGCATTGTCTTTTTCTGAGCTTAGCAACAACCCTAGCAACCAATAGGAAAGTTGCCTACCCCTTACTATATAAGAACCTCCCCAGCAGCCATTTTCTGCAGTTTTTTTAAGTTCTGAGAATTTCTATACTCTTGAACTAGGGCCCATGAGCCTTTAGCTATGCCACTGACCTACAAGTATATCAGTGGAGGATAACCACAGGACCATCTAGGAGGTTCCTGACACTGGATCATCCCTATTGGGTCGCCTATTCTATTTTGTAGGCAAGACCTTAGTGCATTAGGGTCAGATTTAGGGATAGAATTTTCCTTTTAACATCATGTACCTGCACTCCTTCCCTTGATTCATATGTATATTAACTATGGTGGATTTTTATTTCATTTGACATCTCTAATAGGATTATATTTAATTTGGGGAAGGGACTGTGATGGAGATATATATATATATATATATATATATATATACAGAGAGCAACAGAGGTAAGTGTAACTGTCTTGACCTCAAGTGTAGTCACGAGGATCCTGGTGAAGCAGGTTGAACTGCTGACTACACCATGGACCTGCAATGGATTGCCGCTGATAGGCCCTGTTGGAGTGAGGGCTGCCACTTGGAGTTGAGATACCATAGCCTTGAAGATCACAAGTGGTTATGGACAACTTACTGCATGTGCTTAAAACTGTAATGCGAGTAGGTACTGATGGTCTCCCTGAATCGAGTAACTGACCTGAGACTCACGCAGCTAGTTGGGCTTTGTAACCAACAGCTGTGGATTCTACTAAGGACTGTGTATGGTGACTCTGGGTATGTACCGTGAGCTGCTCTGTGGTCTAGATAAAGAGACTGTTCTGTTGCTGTCTTACAGCAGACAAATGTCTATGGATTTATTGGGAAAATATAAAGAATGTGCTGATGCTATTAACAACCACCTTTCTCTATGATAGATAGACAGCTGAACCCATATCACTACTCCCGCTTTCCTCAAAACTACAACATGTACAGTTTTAATTGTCCTCCTACCTCATCTCAATCTCTTTTTGACCGGCTACAGTCCGACTTCCAACCCCACTAGTCAACGGAATCTGCCCTACCAATATCAGTAACGATCTGCTAACTGCACAGACAACTGACATTACTCCAGCCTCCTCCTCCTGGAATTTTCCTCTAGCTTTGACATAGTTGAATCCCGCCTTCTGTTACACACTCTATCATTCTTTGGCATTACAGACTTGGATGGCCAAGTCTGTTATACAAAGTAAAACAGAATTTATCTTTACCCCATGTAACTCAGCCACCAAGAGACCTATCTATCACAGACAATGACTCCATGCTCTACCTGGTCCCATAAGTCATCTGTCTTGGGGCAAGCTTTGATTTTGTTAGTAATTTGTGGGTCTATGTCCTGTTAACAGCGCTCAAATTGTTCAGACAGGGAACTGTCAGAAAAGCTTACTGATTATTTTATACATGACCTAAATATTCATAGATGTTACCTGTTGACCCTGAAATTCCTCCATTTATATCTGAAAGAAAAAATGGTTTTATTTGACACCAACTACAGATTCAAAATAGTTTTTTATACATGCATATTTTATTTTTATATTACACAACAATACTGAATAGAATTACATATTTCCATTTGATATTAGTCTGTTTTTCCTTTAAAGTCAAGAGAACAAATAGTACAGATAAATTCATCATCTTCAGTCAATCCCAATAATAAAGATAATAGATGATAGATAGATAGATAGATAGAGTGATAGAGTGATAGAGTGATAGATTTGTGTTTGACGATGCAGCCTTAGTGCCAGACCTAGCCAGCAGTTAATCCACAGAAGGTGCCAAAAGACTTCTGTGACACACAGGAAATTCTCCAACACCTGTGCAAGTACTGGAGATCTCCACTTTTTCTGGAGCTCGCTGGATGTTCAAGTAGGTTGGCAAAAATGATAACGAAAGAAAGGTAGACAGATAGGAAAAAAACTGAAAAACGAGCAACACAATCAGCAGGCAATACCAGGGTGTATCTCCTCAATAGACCTCTGACCCAGTGTCTTTCTTTGTAAGCAGCAACAAACAGCAACACTTTCCTCCAAAGAACTTGAACAACATGTACACTTTAAATTGGTCTCCCACCTCATATCTCGCGCACTTTTTGACCGGCTACAGTCTTGCTTTCGACCCTACCAGTCAACTGAAACTGCCCTGACAAAATTCAGTAACTGTCGTCTAATTGAGAAGACAAATTACATTACTCTGGCCTTCTCCAACTCTTGGCCCCTCTCTTCTGTTACACACTCTCTCATTCCCTGGTACCCCAGACTTGTCCGTCTCCTCGGGCCAAGTAAAAATCACATTTATTATGGTTTGATTCTTCTCTGCCCTTTAAACCACACATCAAAGCCTTTTCCACCACCTGCAGTCTCCAACTGAAAAATTGCTCTCAGATCTACACATTCCTCAACCAAGATTCTCCAAAAATGTTTGTACATGCCCTCATCATCACTTGTCTAGACTACTGCAATAACTTTTTCTCTTGTCTCCTATCTAACACTCTGACACCCTTCTAATCAATCTTTAGCTCTCAAAATATGTATTTATTTTGTTGCATTCATTAATATTCAAAAAATTGTCTTTTTTAAAAAACTTACCAAGTCCATTCGCCGGCTGATTTCCCCCAAATTGATAAGACCAGGAACCTATTTTTTAAAAAAGAAAGGTTTTAGTATAACAGTATGTGGACATATGTCCTGTTAACCGCACTCCATGCGGTCAGGCAGGGTATTGCATGAAATGCTCACCAATGATTTACATACATGACCTATATATTTATATACGTTACCTGGTGACCCTGGAGTTCCTCCATTTACACCTGAAAGAAAAAAAGATTTGGTTGGCCATTGGCTGAGCTTCAAAATTCATTTCGAAGCACTCATTTTTTTTTTACACAACAATACTGAATAGAATTACATATTTCCATCTGATACTGGGCTCCTTTTCATTTAAAGTCAAGAGAACAAATAGTACAGATAAATTCATCATGTTCAGAATCTTCAGTTAATCTCACTAATAGAGATAATATAAGATAGAGAGAGATAGAGAGATAGAGTCAGCTGTTGCCCTATATTACTACTCCTGTTTTTCCCAAAAAGACACTTGAACACGTCCACTTTGAATTCTTTAGCCACCTCTCATCTCACTCCTTGTTTCACCTGCTACCATTTGGCTTCTGACCTCACCACTTAACTGAAACTGTCCTACTGAATACACCAACAATCTGCTAACCGCCAAGACAAATGACATAACTTTGTTCTCCTCCTCCATCTCCTGTCCTCTGCCATTGACACACTTGATGTCTCCCTTCTTTTATACACTCTCTCATCCTTTGGCATTGCAGAGTTGGCCATCTCGTTAGGCCAGTGAAAACAGAATTTATCCTTCCCCCATCTCAGCCCCTCAACAGACCTATCTATCACAGTCAAAGGCTCCATGTTCTCTCTGGTCCCATAAGTCAGCTGTGTTTAGGTAAACTTTGATTCTTTTCTCTATTACTAATACTAAAGTATTATTATTATCTGGGTTTATGTCCAGTTAACAGCACTCCAAATGGTCAGGCAGGGTACTGCAAGTAAAGCTCACAAATCATTTATATAGCAGATGTTTATATTTATATCTAGAGATGAGCGAACACCTGGATGTTCGGGTTCAGAAGTTCGGCCGAACTTCACGAAAATGTTCAGGGTCGGGATCCGAACTCGAACCGAACTTTATCCCGAACCCCATTGAAGTCAATGGGGACCCAAACTTTTGGGCTGCAAAAGGCAGCAAAATGTATGTAAATGCCCTGCAAACAAATGTGGATAGGGAAATGAATTAAAATAAAATAAAATAAATAAAAATTAACCAATATCAATTGGAGAGAGGTCCCATAGCGGAGAATCATGCGTCATATCACCCACCACTGGAGAAGGCTACTTTCAGTTATTTCGGCCCCAGCACCCAGAGAGAGAGAGAGGTCCCACAGCAAGGAATCATGCGTCATATCACCCACCACTGGAGAAGGCCACTTTCAGTTATTTCGGCCCCAGCACCCAGACAGAGGAGAGAGGTCCCACAGCAAAGAATAATGCGTCATATCACCCACCACTGGAGAAGGCCACTTTCAGTTATTTCGGCCCCAGCACCCAGACAGAGGAGAAAGGTTCCACAGCAAGGAATAAGGCGTCATATCACCCACCACTGGAGAAGGCCACTTTCAGTTATTTCGGCCCAGCACCCAGACCGAGGAGAGGGTCCCACAGCAAGGAATCATGCGTCATATCACCCACCACTGGAGAAAGCCACTTTCAGTTATTTCGGCCCCAGCACCCAGACAAAGGAGAGAGGTCCGACAGCAAGGAATCATGCGTCATATCACCCACCACTGGAGAAGGCCACTCAGTTATTTCGGCCCCAGCACCGAGACAGAGGAGAGAGGTCCCACAGCAAGGAATCATGCGTCATATCACCCACCACTGGAGAAGGCCACTCAGTTATTTCAGCCCCAACACCCAGACAGAGGAGAGAGGTCCCACAGCAAGGAATCATGCGTCATATTACCCACCACTGGAGAAGGCCACTTTCAGTTATTTCGGCCCAGCACCCAGACAGAGGAGAGAGGTCCCACAGCAAGGAATAAGGCGTCATATCACCCACCACTGGAGAAGGCCACTTTCAGTTATTTCGGCCCAGCACCCAGACAGAGGAGAGGTCCCACAGCAAGGAATAAGGCGTCATATCACCCACCACTGGAGAAGGCCACTTTCAGTTATTTCGGCCCAGCACCCAGACTGAGGAGAGAGGTCCCACAGCAAGGAATCATGCGTCATTTCACCCACCACTAGAGAAGGCCACTTTCAGTTATTTAGGCCCCAGCACCCAGTCAGAGGAGAGGGTCCCACAGCAAGGAATAAGGCATCATATCACCCACCACTGGAGAAGGCCACATTAAGGTATTTCGGCCCCAGCACCCAGACAGAGGAGAGAGGTCCCACAGCAAGGAATAAGGCGTCATATCACCCACCACTAGAGAAGGCCACTTTCAGTTATTTTAGCCCCAGCACCCAGACAGAGGAGAGACGTCCCACAGCAAGTAATAAGGCGTAATATCACCCACCACTGGAGAAGGCCACTTTCAGTTATTTCAGCCCAGCACCCAGACCGAGAGAGAGGTCCCACAGCAAGGAATCATGCGTCATATCACCCACCACTGGAGAAGGCCACTTTCAGTTATTTCGGCCCAGCACCCAGACAGAGGAGAGGTTCATTCAACTTACCGCGAGATCATGGTAAAGAAAAAAAAAAATTAGGATTCAATAAAGAAGTGCCCGGAGTACAAGAATACATAGTTGAGGGGTAGGCAGTTATAAATGTCTATTCTGCACAAGGGAGGCACAGGTTCTGTGGGATCCATGCCTGGTTCATTTTTATGAACGTCAGCTTGTCCACGTTGGCTGTGGACAGGCGGCTGCGTTTGTCAGTAATGACGCCCCTGCCGTGCTGAATACACGTTCAGACAAAACACTGGCCGCCGGGCAGGCCAGCACCTCCAAGGCATAAAATGCTAACTCTGGCCACGTGGACAATTTGGAGACCCAGAAGTTGAATGGGGCCGAACCATCAGTCAGTACGTGGAGGGTGTGCAGACGTACTGTTCAACCATGTTAGTGAAATGCTGCCTCCTGCTAACACGTTCCGTATCAGGTGGTGGTGCAGTTAGCTGTGGCATGGAGACAAAACTTTTCCACATTTCTGCCATGCTAAACCTGCCCTCAGAGGAGCTGGCCGTAACACTGCTGCGCTGGCGACCTTTGCTCCTCCTCTGCCTTCGCCTTGGGCTTCCACCTTTTCCCCTGTGACATTTGGGAATGCTCTCAGGAGCGCGTCTACCAGCGTGCGCTTGTACTCGCGCATCTTCTTATCACGCTCCAGTGCAGGAAGTAAGGTGGGCACATTGGCTTTGTACCTTGGATCCTGCAGGGTGGCAACCCAGTAGTCCGCACACGTTAAAATGTGGGCAACTCTGCTGTCATTGCGCAGGCACTGCAGCATGTAGTCGCTCATGTGTGCCAGGCTCCCAGAGGTAAGGACAAGCTGTCCTCTGTGGGAGGCGTATCGTCATCGTCCTCCGTATCCCCCAGCCACGCACCAGTGATGGGCCTGAGCTGTGTCGGGTGCCACCCCGCTGTGAACCTGCTTCATCCTCCACCTCCTCCTCATCCTCCTCATCCTCCAGTAGTGGGCCCTGGCTGGCCGCATTTGTACCTGGCCTCTGCTGTTGCAAAAAACCTCCCTCTGAGCCACTTCTAACAGACTGGCCTGAAAGTGCTAAAAATGACCCCTCATCCTCCTCCTCCTCCTGGGCCACCTCCTCTTCCATCATCGCCCTAAGCGTTTCTCTAGGAGACATAGAAGTGGTATTGTAACGCTGATAACTGTGTCATCGCCACTGGCCATGTTGGTGGAGTACTCGAAACAGCGCAACAGGGCACACAGGTCTCGCATGGAGGCCCAATCATTTGTGGTGAAGTGGTGCTGTTCCGCAGTGCGACTGACGCGTGCGTGTTGCAGCTGAAACTCCACTATAGCCTGCTGCTGCTCGCACAGTCTCTCCAGCATGTGCAAGGTGGAGTTCCACCTGGTGGGCACGTCGCATATGAGGCGTTGAGCGGGAAGGCCAAAGTTACGCTGTAGCGCAGACAGGCGAGCAGCGGCAGGATGTGAACGCCGGAAGCGCGCACAGATGGCCCGCACTTTATGCAGCAGCTCTGACATGTCGGGGTAGTTGTGAATGAACTTCTGCACCACCAAATTCAGCACATGCGCCAGGCAAGGGATGTGCGTCAAACCGGCTAGTCCCAGAGCTGCGACGAGATTTCGCCTATTATCGTTTACCCCGGGCTGTGCTGAAGTTGGTGGTGAAGGTGTGTGGCTGACTGGATGAGCTGGTGGAAGCAGAGGAGAAGGAAGCTGAGTAGGAGGAGGAGACTACAGGAGGCAAAGAATGATGCCCTGTGATCCTTGGCGGCGGAAGGACGTGCGCCAAGGAACTCTCCGCCTGGGGCCCAGCCGCCACTACATTTACCCAGTGTGCAGTTAGGGAGATATAGCGTTCCTGGCCGTGCTTACTGGTCCACGTATCTGTGGTTAGGTGGACCTTGCCACAGATGGCGTTGCGCAGTGCACACTTGATTTTATCGGATACTTGGTTGTGCAGGAAGGCACGACTGTCTTGGAGAAGTAGTGGCGGCTGGGAGCAACATACTGTGGGACAGCCATGGATATCAGCTGTTTGAAGCTGTCTGTGTCCACCAGCCTGAATGACAGCATTTCAAAGGCCAGTAGTTTAGAAATGCTGGCATTCAGGCCCAGGGCCTCGAGGGTGGCTAGCTGGGAATTTACACTTTCTCTCCAAAGTTTGTGAAATGGAGAGCTAAATGCTGCCGTGTGACATGGTGGAGATGCTTGGTGATGCAGGTGGTGTTGTCGGTGGCACATTCTCTGTTTGGTGGGCGGCAGGTGCCAACATTCCTCCCGAGGCGGAGGAAGAGGCCAAGGCAGCAGCAAAAGTGGGAGCAGGGGGAGCCAGAGTGAGTTCCTTGCTTTTAAGGTGTTTACTCCACTGCAGTTCATGCTTTGCATGTAGATGCCTGGTCATGCAGGTTGTGCTAAGGTTCAGAACGTTAATGCCTCGCTTCAGGCTCTGATGGCATAGCGTGCAAACCACACAGGTCTTGTCGTCAGCACATTGTTTAAAGAAGTGCCATGCCATGGAACTCCTTGAAGCTGCCTTTGGGGTTCTCGGTCCCTGGTGGCGGTGGCCAGTAGCAGGCGAATTCTCTTGGAGGCGGCTGTTCTGCTTTTGCCCCCTGCTCCCTCTTTAGCTACGCTGTTGGCTTGGTCTCACCACTGCCTCTTCCTCTGAACTATGAAAGTCAGTGGCACGACCTTCATTCCATGTGGGGTCTAGGACCTCATCGTCCCCTGCATCGTCTTCCACACAGTCTTCCTCCCTGACCTCCTGTTTGGTCTGCACACTGCAGAAAGACGCAGCAGTTGGCACCTGTGTTTCGTCATCATCAGAGACGTGAGGACTGCGATTAGATGGTATTCCCATGTCCTCATCATCAGGAAACATCAGTGGTTGTGCATCAGTGCATTCTATGTCTTCCACCACTGGGGAAGGGCTAGGTGGATTCCCTTGGGAAACCCTGCCAGCAGAGTCTTCAAACAGCATAAGAGACTGCTGCATAACTTGAGGCTCAGACAGTTTCCCTGATAGGCATGGAGGTGATGTGACAGACTGATGGGCTTGGTTTTCAGGCGCCTCCTGTGCGCTTTCTGCAGAAGACTGGGTGGGAGATAATGTTGTGAATGTGCTGGATCCACTGTCGACCACCCAATTGACTAGCACCTATACCTGCTCAGGCCTTACCATCCTTAGAACGACATTGGGCCGCACCAAATATCGCTGTAAATACTGGCAGGTACTGGAACCTGAGGTAGTTGGTTCACTAGGATGTCTGGCTGTGGCAGAATGGCCACGTCCTCTCCCAGCACCAGAGGGTACACTAACACCACCACGACCGCGTCCGCGTCCCTTACTAGATGTTTTCCTCATTGTTACCGTTCATCAAGCACCACAATAAGAAAAAAAATATTTGGCCCAATATATTGATTTCAAATTCAGGCCTTTTTTTTACTGGCACCTAACACTATCTGCCTATTTATTTATGTAGCGTATTACACTAATCCAGGCACAGCAGTAACCACTGATTTAGGGGAATATCTCTTTTAGGGCTAGTATTTAGGCCCTGGATGAAAGGTATCCTTTTATGGACAGATTTAAACTAGGCCTGCAACAGCTGGAACACCAGATTCAGGGTATTGCTATTTTGGCAATTGAATTTCACCCCAGAACAAAATAAATAATTTGCAGGACACTTTGAAACTTGGCCAGTCACAGCTGAAACCACTGAATTATGGTATTGCTATTTTGGCAATTGAATTTCACCCCAGAACAAAATATACGTTTTGGCGGACACTATTATAGTTTGCCAGCCAGTGGTGGGACACCAGATTTAGGGGATTGCTATTTTGGCAGTTGAATTTCACCGCAGAACAAAATATATGTTTTGGCGGACACTATTATATTTTGCCAGCCACAGCTGAATCCACTGATTTATGGTATTGCGATTTTGGCAATTGAATTTCACCCCAGAACAAAATATACCCTTTTACGGACAGATTTAAACTAGGCCTGCAACAGCTGGAACACCAGATTCAGGGTATTGCTATTTTGGCAATTGAATTTCACCCCAGAACAAAATATATAATTTGCAGGACACTATGAAACTTGGCCAGCCAGAGCTGAAACCACTGATTTATGGTATTGCTATTTTGGCAATTGAATTTAACCCCAGAACAAAATATATGTTTTGGCGGACACTATTATAGTTTGCCAGCCACAGCTGTGACACCAGATTTTTGGTATTGCTATTTTGGCAATTGAATTTCACTCCAGAACAAAATATAAAATTTGCAGGACACTATGAAACTTGGCCAGCCACAGCTGAAACCACTGATTTATGGTATTGCTATTTTGGCAATTGAATTTCACCCCAGAACAAAATATATGTTTTGGCGGACACTATTATAGTTTGCCAGCCAGTGCTGGGACACCAGATTTAGGGGATTGCTATTTTGGCAATTGAATTTCACCCCAGAACATAATATACCCTGCTACGGACAGATTTAAACTAGGCCTGCAACAGCTGGAACACCAGATTCAGGGTATTGCTATTTTGGCAATTGAATTTCACCCCAGAACAAAATATATGTTTTGGCGGATACTATTATACTTTGCCAGCCACAGCTGAATCCACTGATTTATGGTATTGCGATTTTGGCAATTGAATTTCACCCCAGAACAAAATATACCCTTTTACGGACAGATTTAAACTAGGCCTGCAACAGCTGGAACACCAGATTCAGGGTATTGCTATTTTGGCAATTGAATTTCACCCCAAAACAAAATATATAATTTGCAGGACACTATGAAACTTGGTCAGCCACAGCTGAAACCACTGATTTATGGTATTGCTATTTTGGCAACTGAATTTCACCCCAGAACAAAATATATGTTTTGACGGACACTATTATAGTTTGCCAGCCACAGCTGTGACACCAGATTTTTGGTATTGCTATTTTGGCAATTGAATTTCACCCCAGAACAAAATATATGTTTTGGCGGACACTATTATAGTTTGCCAGCCACAGCTGTGACACCAGATTTTTGGTATTGCTATTTTGGCAATTGAATTTCACCCCAGAACAAAATATATGTTTTGGCGGACACTATAATAGTTTGCCAGCCAGTGCTGGGACACCAGATTTATGGTATTGCTATTTTGGCAATTGAATTTCACCCCAGAACAAAATATATAATTTGCAGGACACTATGAAACTTGGCCAGCCACAGCTGAAACCACTGATTTATAGTATTGCTATTTTGGCAATTGAATTTCACCCCAGAACAAAATATATGTTTTGGCGGACACTATTATAGTTTGCCAGCCAGTGCTGGGACACCAGATTTAGGGGATTGCTATTTTTGCAGTTGAACTTCACCCCAGAAGAAAATATATGTTTTGTCGGACACTATTATAGTTTGCTTGCCAGTGCTGGGACACCAGATTTAGGGGATTGCGATTTTTGCAGTTGAATTTCACCCCAAAACATAATATACCCCGTTACGGACAGATTTAAACTAGGCCTGCAACAGCTGGAACACCAGATTCAGGGTATTGCTTTTTTGGCAATTGAATTTCACCCCAGAACAAAATATATAATTTGCAGGACACTATGAAACTTGGCCAGCCACAGCTGAAACCACTGATTTATGGTATTGCTATTTTGGCAATGGAATTTCACCCCAGAACAAAATATATGTTTTGGCGGACACTATTATAGTTTGCCAGCCACAATTGTGACACCAGATTTATGGTATTGCTATTTTGGCAATTGAATTTCACCCCAGAAGAAAATATATGTTTTGTCGGACACTATTATAGTTTGCTTGCCAGTGCTGGGACACCAGATTTAGGGGATTGCGATTTTTGCAGTTGAATTTCACCCCAAAACATAATATTCCCTGCTACGGACAGATTTAAACTAGGCCTGCAACAGCTGGAACACCATATTCAGGGTATTGCTATTTTGGCAATTGAATTTCACCCCAGAACAAAATATATAATTTGCAGGACACTATGAAACTTGGCCAGCCACAGCTGAAACCACTGATTTATGGTATTGCTATTTTGGCAATGGAATTTCACCCCAGAACAAAATATATGTTTTGGCGGACACTATTATAGTTTGCCAGCCACAACTGTGACACCAGATTTATGGTATTGCTATTTCGACAATTGAATTTCACCACAGAAAATAATCTATTTTTTGCCAAAAAGCAGACAGTATTATACTTGGCTAGCCAAAGCTGGAACCCCAGATTTAGTGGATTGGTATTTTGGCAATTGTATTTAACCCCTTAATAAAATATAGAAATTGCTATACTGAGTTTCTAGGGTTGACAATTAGCTCAGCCAAGCCACTGATGTAGGATATAGCAAAAAAACTAGTATTGATGGATTTATGGACTTGGTGGCAGCTTGTTCTGGTGCACCACAAGTCACAAAATGGCCGCCGATCACCCCAGAAAATAAGTGACAGAAAAACGCTCTGTGCAGCCTAAAAACCAGTGAGCAAGTAACTAGCAGAAGTTGAATAATTCACAACTGTAGATCGATCACTTCATTAGGTGCTTTTGCAGATTGTTCCCTGCCTAATCTCGCCCTCACAGCAGCTGCGTCCTCTCCCTACACTAATCAGAGCAGTGTGACGTGAATGCGCTTCGTGACTCCAGCTTAAATAGAGGCTGGGTCACATGCTGCACTTGGCCAATCACATCCATGCCATTAGTAGGCATGGCTGTGATGGGCTCTTAGGGCATGAAGTAAAACGCTAGCTGATTGGCTGCTGTGCAGCCCTTCAGAAAGCAGGAAGAAATCGCCGAACAACGAACCCTAAACCGAACTTTTTTGAAAATTTTCGGGACCGGGTTGGTGTCTCGAACACCCCAAAATTCGGTACGAACCCGAACTTTTCTCGAACTGTTCGCTCAACACTATTTATATCTATTACCTGTTTACCCTGGAGTTTCTCCCTTAATTTCTAAAAGAAAAACAGACTTAATTGGCCATAGATAGATAGATAGATAGATAGATAGATAGAAAGAATATACTTTGATAAGGGATTTAGATTTAACTTGTTAAAATGTGGGTGTCCAATATGCTCAGCACACTGGGGGTCCTTGTCCTCCTTTCTGCTCCTACTGTGTGTTTGAAACCTGAATTTGTGTTTGACGATGCAGCCTTAGTGCCAGACCTAGCCAGCAGTTGATCCACAGAAGGTGCCAAAAGACGTATGTGACACACAAGAAATTCTCCAACACCTGTGCAAGTACTGGAGATCTCCCCTTTTTCTGGAGCTCCCTGGATGTTCAAGTAGGTTGGCAAAAATGATAATGAAAGTAAGGTAGACAGATAGGAAAAAAACTGAAAAGCGAGAAACACAATCAGCAGGCAATAACAGGGTGTAACTGCTCAATAGACCTCTGACCCAGTGTCTTTCTTTGTAAGCAGCAACAAACAGCAACACTTTACTCAAAAGTACTTGAATAACATGTCCACTTTGAATTCGCCTCCCACCTCTTATCTCGCTCACTTTTTGACCGGCTACAGTCTGGCTTTCGACTCTACCAGTCAACTGAAATTGCCCAGACAAAATGTAGTAACTGTTGACTGATTGAGAAGACAAATTACATTACTCTGGCCTTCTCCAACTCTTGGACCTCTCCTTTCTGTTACACACTCTCTCGTTCCCTCGTACCCCAGACTTGTCCGTCTCCTCGGGCCAAGTAAAAATCACATTTATTATGGTTTGATTCTTCTCTGCCCTTTAAACCACACATCAAAGCCTTTTCCACCACCTGCAGTCTCAAACTGAAAAATTGCTCTCAGATCTACACATTCCGCAACCAAGATTCTCCAAAAATGTTTGTACATGCCCTCATCATCACTTGCCTAGACTACTGCAATAACTTTTTCTCTTGTCTCCTATCTAACACTCTGACACCCTTCTAATCAATCTTTTGCTCTCAAAATATGTATTTATTTCGTTGCATTCATTAATATTCAAAAAATTGTCTTTTTTTAAAAACCCATTCGCAGGCTGATTTCCCCCAAATTGATAAGACCAGGAACCTATTTTTAAAAAAGAAAGGTTTTAGTATAACAGTATGTGGACATATGTCCTGTTAACCGCACTCCATACGGTCAGGCAGGGTATTGCATGTAATGCTCACCAATGATTTACATACATGACCTATATATTTATATACGTTACCTGGTGACCCTGGAGTTGCTCCATTTACACCTGAAAGAAAAAAAGATTTGGTTGGCCATTGGCTGAGCTTCAAAATTCATTTTGAAGCACTCATCTTTTTTTACACAACAATACTGAATAGAATTACATATTTCCATCTGATATTGGTCTCCTTTTCATTTAAAGTCAAGAGAACAAATAGTACAGATAACTTCATCATGTTCAGAATCTTCAGTTAATCTCACTAATAGAGATGATGATATACTGTAAGATAGAGAGATAGAGAGAGATAGAGAGATAGATACAGCTGTCACCCTATATTACTTCTCCTGTTTTTCCCAAAAAGACACTTGAAGAAGTCCACTTTGAATTCTTTAGCCACCTCTCGTTTCACCTGCTACTGTCTTGCTTCTGACCCCAACACTCAACTGAAGCTACGTACCAAATTCACCAAAGATCTGCTAACTGCCAAGACAAAAGACATTACTTAGTCCTCCTCCTCCAGGACCTGTCCTCTGCCTTGCTCTCTCTCCCTTCTGTTACATACTCTTTCATCCTTTGGCATTACAGAGTTGGACATCTCCTGTGGCCAAGTGAAAACAGAATTTATCTTTCACCCATCTCAGCCCCTCATCAGACCTATCTATCACAGTCAATGGCTCCATGCTCTCTCTGGTCCAATAAGTCAGCTGTCTTTGGGAAAGCTTTGATTCTACTCTGTAATACTAATACTAAAGTATTAATATTATTATGTTGGTCTATGTCCAGTTAAAACACTTCAAATGGTCAGGCATGGTACTAAAGCTCACAAATCATTTATATAGCAGATGTTTATATTTATATCCATTACCTGTTGACCCTGAAGTACCTCCACTAATATCTGAAAGAAAAACAGGTTTCATTGGACTCCAACTGTGTCTTCAAAATAGATTTTCAAACATACATGTTTTATTTTATAATGCAAAACAATACTGAATAGAATTATCTATTTCCATCTGATATGGTCTCCTTTTCCTTCAAAGTCAAGAGAAGATATAATACAAATATCTACAGTATATAATCTTCAGAACCTTCATTTTGTAAACCAATAATAGAGATGATGATGATAGATAGAAAGATAGATTGATAGATAGATAGATAGATAGATAGATAGATAGATAGATAGAACATACTTTGATAAGAGATTCAGATTTAACTTGTAAAAATGTGGGTGTCCAATATGCTCAGCACACTGGGGGTCTTTGTCCCCCTTTTTGCTCCTACTATGTGTTTGAAACCTGAATTTCTGTTTGACGATGCAGCCTTAGTGCCAGCCCTAGCCAGCAGTTGATCCACAGAAGGTGCCAAAAGACCTATGTGACACACAAGAAATTCTCCAACACCTGTGCAAGTACTGGAGAACTCCCCTTTTTCTGGAGCTCCCTGGATGTTCACGTAGGTTGGCAAAAATGATAATGAAAGAAAGGTAGACAGATAGGAAAAAAACTGAAAAGCGAGAAACACAATCAGCAGGCAATAACAGGGTGTAACTGCTCAATAGACCTCTGACCCAGTGTCTTTCTTTGTAAGCAGCAACAAACAGCAACACTTTCCTCAAAAGTACTTGAACAACATGTCCACTGTGAATTGGGCTCCCACCTCTTATCTCGCTCACTTTTTGAACGGCTACAGTCTGGCTTTCGACCCTACCAGTCAACTGAAACTGCCCTGACAAAATTTAGTAACTGTCGTCTAATTGAGAAGACAAATTACATTACTCTGGCCTTCTCCAACTCTTGGACCTCTCCTTTCTGTTACACACTCTCTCGTTCCCTCGTACCCCAGACTTGTCCGTCTCCTCGGGCCAAGTAAAAATCACATTTATTATGGTTTGATTCTTCTCTGCCCTTTAAACCACACATTAGAGCCTTTTCCACCACCTGCAGTCTCAAACTGAAAAATTGCTCTCAGATCTACACATTCCGCAACCAAGATTCTCCAAAAATGTTTGTACATGCCCTCATCATCACTTGCCTAGACTACTGCAATAACTTTTTCTCTTGTCTCCTATCTAACACTCTGACACCCTTCTAATCAATCTTTAGCTCTCAAAATATGTATTTATTTTGTTGCATTCATTAATATTCAAAAAATTGTCTTTTTTTAAAAACTTACCAAGTCCATTCGCCGGCTGATTTCCCCCAAATTGATAAGACCAGGAACCTATTTTTAAAAAAGAAAGGTTTTAGTATTACAGTATAGGGAAATATGTCCTGTTAACCGCACTTCATGCGGTCAGGCAGGGTATTGCAAGTAATGCTCACCAATGATTTATATACATGACCAATATATTTATATACTTTACCTGGTGACCCTGGAGTTCCTCCATTTACTCCTGAAAGAAAAAAAGATTTGGTTGGCCATTGGCTGAGCTTCAAAATTCATTTTGAAGCACTCATTTTTTTTTACACAACAATACTGAATAGAATTACATATTTCCATCTGATATTGGTCTCCTTTTCATTTAATGTCAAGAGAACATATAGTACAGATAACTTCATCATGTTCAGAATCTTCAGTTAATCTCACTAATAGAGATGATGATATAAGATAGAGAGATAGAGAGATAGATACAGCTGTCGCCCTATATTACTTCTCCTGTTTTTCCCAAAAAGACACTTGAAGAAGTCCACTTTGAATTTTTTAGCCACCTCTCGTTTCACCTGCTACTGTCTCGCTTCTGACCCCACCACTCAACTGAAGCTACGTACCAAATTCACCAAAGATCTGCTAACTGCCAAGACAAATGACATTACTTTGTCCTCCTCCTCCAGGACCTGTCCTCTGCCTTGCTCTCTCTCCCTTCTGTTACATACTCTCTCATCCTTTGGCATTACAGAGTTGGCCATCTCCTGTGGCCAATTGAAAACAGAATTTATCTTTCACCCATCTCAGCCCCTCATCAGACCTATCTATCACAGTCAATGGCTCCATGCTCTCTCTGGTCCCATAAGTCAGCTGTCTTTGGGAAAGCTTTGATTCTACTCTGTATTACTAATACTAAAGTATTAATATTATTATGTTGGTCTATGTCCAGTTAACAACACTTCAAATGGTCAGGCATGGTACTAAAGCTCACAAATCATTTATACAGCAGATGTTTATATTTATATCCATTACCTGTTGACCCTGAAGTACCTCCACTAATATCTGAAAGAAAAACAGGTTTCATTGGACTCCGACTGTGTCTTCAAAATAGATTTTCAAACATACATGTTTTATTTTATAATGCACAACAATACTGAATAGAATTATCTATTTCCATCTGATATTGGTCTCCTTTTCCTTCAAAGTCAAGAGAATATATAATACAAATATCTATATAATCTTCAGAACCTTCATTTTGTAAACCAATAATAGAGATGATCATAGATAGATAGATAGATAGATAGATAGAACATACTTTGATAAGAGATTCAGATTTAACTTGTAAAAATGTGGGTTTCCCTTACGTCCTACCAGCAGCACAGATGGGGTTAACCACCCCCCGTGGACTGGCAGGATCGGCGGAATGTTTAATGAGCCCAAGACTAATAACTCAATTTAACAATTAAGTGTCTCCTTAAAAGGAGGAAGTCAACCCCCAGCCCACTGTGTTTTTTTCTGTCCTCCTGGACAGGTGGACTAGGCGGTTTGTTCCCCCCTTTCTTATGGAAAGTGCTGGGAGCCTTCTTTTCGTTTGGGTAACGGCGTTGCCCTTTTTTCCTAGGTACCTTGTCAGTTTGGCCGGCAGCTTGTTTGCTGCCGGTCCGCTTCAATGCGCCTGTCTGGGAGTATTTTGGCGGCGTCCTTGGTCCAGGATCCCGGTCCCTGTGCGCCGCCATCTTCCGAGGTAACACGGGGACTCTCCTTTTGCATCACCTCCGGGTAATCCGGCCGTGATTTTTCACGGGCACGATTTTTATGCGTCTTCCTGTGGAGGATTTACTGGGGAAGGGTGGATTGGCTATCCCTCCCCTTCCCCTATTTTGGAAGGCTGTGTGCTCCAGTTCAGTCTCTGGCTGCATATGCTTTTCAGCCAGCTCCCAGAGTCCTAAAATTGGTGTTGTTCCACTTGTGGTGTTTTTTCCTCAGCTGCCTCCGGTCTGTTTTTCTACCTTTCCTGCGCAGATAGGTGGTTTACAAATGTTTTATTTGTCTCTTTTTTTCCACAGTGATGTCTTCTCCGCGGGATTCGGAAAGACAGGAAAGTGGATTTCAAGAGGAAGCATCTATCCTGCTACCATTGCAGCAGTCAACGGTTATTGTAAGCTGATCATACCTGCACTCGTGAGATCGCAGAAGCTAAACAGCTTAAGGCTGGGCTAAGACCAGTTTGGGAGACCGGTTGGGAATCCCTTGGTCTGTTGACCTAACCTACACCAGGTGTTACAGCCTCTGTTAGAGGTTCGGACCTCTAGTGAACCTACTTTGCAGGATATGTATCAATGGCTCTGTTAAAGGAATCATAGGCCTGCTGAATGGAAAGGCTTCCTATTCGTGCCCAGGCCCCTATGGAGACCTCTGTCCCGGTAAGGAGACCTTTTTGGTCTCCTTAGTTTCTTCCTCCTCGGATGAGGAGGAGCTGGCGTTGTGTTTTCTCCCTGGAAAGACACAGAAGTTGCTCAAGTCCATCAGGTCGGGGGACCATGATGTTGACTGTGGGGAGCCTCCGTTCCCGCTACTCGGGCACATCGTGTCTTCAAGCGGATGAGACCCTCTTCTCTGTCATGATATAGAGTGGAAAAAACCTGGAAAAGGTCCGGTTTTAACAAGGAAGTTAAATCCATGTTCCCGATGGCTTAACCCTTGGTGGATTCGTGGGGATCCATTCCCAAGGTGGACATGGCTAGTGCCAAGTTGTCCAAGCGCACTCTGGTTCCTGCAGACGATGGGTCTAGCTGCAGGACCCCTTGCAGAGTGCAAACTAAGACGGGGTGTTACGGCAGCTGCGAGCTTCGCTTCCAAAGCCATAGCGGCTTTTGAAGTCTCTACGTTCCTCTGATCTCGCCTGGATCAAATTCAAGTTGATGTGAAGCAAGTCCTGGGAGCGAGGCCAAACACAAATCCTTGCTCTTGAATCTAAGCAGCAGGTCTGTGGCTCATGGGAGACCAAGTGCGCCTTTGGCACCCTGTAACAATACTATCAAATAATGTCAGGGGCCTATATATAGCATGGCCTGGG
>CM065590.1:577131648-577259380 GCA_033119425.1 Bufotes viridis
CAGGCAACTGCAATATGCATATGTAGCACCCCCAAGTCAGGGCTTCGTGTAGGAACTAACCTGGGGAATGCCAGTGATGGAGAGGCCGGCACGCTGCTCCTCTGGGGCACTCTGGGTTCTTGAGGACACAGCCAGGTGGAAGGTGAGGTGCCCTTGGTGTTATAGGTTTAACGTGCCTATGGCTAAGTCCCTGATATGTCGTGACGCTCAGTGCCAGTAAACGGTGGCACACCGTATTTACAGTAGGAATAACTGAGGTACAGACTGATAACTTGAAAACAGAATCCAAACTTTACTGAAGACAGTGATGATACAGTAAGCAGTCTTTCCAACAGATCCTTTTTGCAGACAATAAAAATTGCAGTGGTCTTACATCCAGCAAGGTTAAACAGAGGGTGGTAATACAGGACTTGAAATTGCAGGTGAACCTTACTTCTCTTCCTGACTCGTCCTGACTGGAATTGATGCTTCAAGGCCCCAATGCCCTACTTCTGGCTTATATCCTTGAATCTCCAGCTTTATAATTTACCTCCACTTTGACGCTTAGTACCTCTTGCTCTAGGGATTGCCTCCAGATCTCTGCTGAACTGGTCTAGGCCTGGAGACATGTGGCCTCTACAGACTCCAGGGTCTGCACTGCCCCAGCCTGCCTTGGCCTAGCTATATATATAAACTGCTCACCAGCTCCCCAGTGGTCCAATACCCAAATGACACCCTTCAACATTGCTGCAGGCAATTACATGAAACACTTAAAGAACATAACAGATTGAGGGTAATCGGTGTTAAAGTGCCCGTGATACTGCATACCCCACAGCTTTAAACTGAGTACGACCTGCACTCCACCACAGGGGTCCACCCAGCTGGATTCTATCTCCTGAAAGACAAAAGGAGAACATGCAGGCATACATAACCACAAAATGAATGACATGCATAATTTGTATCGCAGGTCCAGCTGGAAAAGGTGGAATGTGGTGACAAGGGGCGCTGTTCTTTTCTTCAGGATAAAGAGTGGAACTGGGGCGCTGACCTGGCACAGCGAATGTTAGGGAATACCAGGATAGTCCATGACAATGAATGAGTCCATAAAAGCATATCACAGAGGCTCGCACACAGGGAGTCCATCTCTAGCACAAACTTAAATAGGATGATGCTCACACAGAGGTCCCCTGGGGTGTATCACAGGCAAGAGCTCGCGTGGAGGAGTCCATTCTTGCGCACAAACGTCAAGCAAGGTATTTCCAGCAGTAACTGCCCGGGAGGAGACACCACCAGTATAATCAAAATCCCTAAACGGACTGGCGGACGCCCCTGTTCATCCGGGTGGACCTTCTCAACACAGGGCTTCCTCCTCCCTTAGCACCGAGGTAGAAGGGAGAGGAGCAACAGGAGGGTCTCCACCAGTGAGACCCTGGTCAGGAACAACAGGAGCCGGAGGATCCTCTAGAAGGAGACTGGATCCGGGACATTTTGAACCGGCTCTTCCGGAGGTGAAGGCACAGTAGGTGCTGGAGCGGGCACCAACAAATTTAACCAGGGTGTGAGGAACCAATGGAGTGGTTCAGCATCATTGACTAGATCCGCCACAGCCTGCATAGGCTCCACAGGCTGAGCAGAAAGTCCTGGCACAAGAGACTGGGGTCCGGAGTCTCCAGCAGTGGGCCCCTTTGTCATGCAGAGTTTTAGGCGGTTTCTGTGAACAATTTGGGGACCTTTACCCTCTCGGGTGACCTCATAGGTATGAGTTTCAGCATTAGGGATGGCAGACACAAGATAGGGGAGTTCTCTCCCATTTACTGTCCAGCTTACTGGTACGGTGATTGTTCTTCAACCACACGGTGTCCTCCCACAGCCAAGGGCTCTGCATGGGCCGCCAAATCATAGTCTTTTTGTTGTCGCTCCCGGGCACCTTCCATGCGCTCCTGGACAATTTCTTTGGCATTAAGCAAGCGCCTTTGATGTTCCGCTACCCAGTCAGTTTTAGGCAGGGATTAATGTCATCCAGCACTTGTACATCCAGGGAATGATCTGCAGGCAATTTACCCTGACGCCCAAACAACAGGTAGAAAGGGAGTGTATCCAGTGGAACAATGGATAGTATTATTGATACGTATACATGAGCTGTGGTAACAGGTTAGGCCAATCTCCTCTGGTCTCAGGAGGCACGGTCTCAACATTTCAATCAGGGTCTGATTCATCTTTTCACAGAGTCCATTACCTTGTGGATGATAGGCCGTGGTCCGGACCTTTTGGCAATGGTGTAGTCGGCACAGCTCCTGGAACAGATGAGACTCAAACGCAGACCCCTGGTCGGAGAGGATCTTTTCTGGGCAGCCGTAAGGCAGGAGGAAGTGCTTCCAGAACAATTCAGCGGTCGTCTTGGCTGTCAGGTCCTTCACAGGCACTGCTACGGCAAACTTAGTGAAATGGTCAATAATAGTCATGGCATAGGCATACCCTGAGCGACTGGGTTCTAACTTTACGTGGTCAATCGCAACCAGTTCAAGAGGGGCGGTACTTATAATAGGGTGCAGCGGTGCTCTCTGATCATGATGTTCACCTCTCTTTAGGGCACAGGCTGTACATTCCCGACACCACCTCTCAATGTCCTCTCTGATTCCAACCCAGTAGAACCGCCTACGGATAGTGGCCTCAGTCTTTTTGAACCCCAAAATGTCCAGACTTATCATGATACATTTCTAGAACCATACCTGCATCACGACGTGGGATGAGGATCTGGTGCACTCTGTCATTTGACACTGGATCCAGGCTTCAGTCGCAGCAACAGGCCTTTTGAAGGAACAGTTGTTGACGTTGCTTCCACAATTTGAGGAGTTCTGGGTCTGCGGTCTTTCGCGAATTCTTTCAGGGGTTCTGCCACTGATGAAAAAGTCCAGCAGTTCACCGAGAACTCTACTCTCTGATTGCAACTTAATCCACTTTTCTTCTCTGGATGCAGGCTTATCAAAGGATGGTGGGTCAGAGGTCCCACTGTTGGCAGCTTGAGCTTGGTCCTGTTGAGCAAACCTGTTATAAAATGCTGGCATCTCTACATCTTCCCAGGCATCCCGTTTGTCATCTGGTGCTATTTCAGTGGGGAGCCTTGACAGGGCATCAGCATTATCGTTTGAACGGCCAGCCCGGTATTTTACAGTGAAGTCGTAATTAGCAAGGCGGGAGGCCCATCTCTGTTCTAAGGCCCCCAGTTTGGCGGTGTTCAGGTGGGCCAGAGGATTATTATCGGTGAAGGCAATAAATGGAGTGGCAGCCAAATAGTCTTTTGAATTTTTCTGTTACCGCCCACACTAAGGCCAGAAACTCTAATTTGAAAGAGCTATAATTCTGATCATTCTTTTCAGCTCCCTTTAAGGACCGGCTGGCGTAAGCTATCACCCTTTCTTTCCCTTCTTGCACTTGAGCCAGCACTGCTCCCAGGCCTTTCTTACTGGCATCTGTGTAAAGGTGAAATGGTTTACTGTAATCTGGGTACCCCAGCACAGGAGGTTCAGTCAACTTCTTCTTTAACAACTGAAATGCAACCTCCCTTTCTTCATTCCATTCTATGGGGATAGGAGTCTTTGGGCTCTTTTTTGGTTGCCCCCTCAGAAGTTCCTGAATTGGATCCGCTATTTGAGCGAAGTGGGGGATAAAGCGCCGGTAGTAGCCAGCGAAGCTAAGGAAACTCCTCACTTCCTTCACTGTAGTGGGGACCGGCCAATTTCGGACAGCAGCCAACTTATCAGGATCAGGCTGGACCCCTCTGCACTTACAACATGTCCCAAGTATTTTACAGCAGGTTTCAGCAGGTGACATTTGGGCGGTTTAATCTTGAGGCCGTATTTAATAAGGATTTCAAACACCTCAGCTAGATGCTTTAAATGGTCCTCATACGTTTTAGAGTAGATGATAACGTCATCCAGGTATAACAGCACCGTCTCAAAGTTCTTATGGCCTAAGCACCGCTCCATTAATCTTTGAAAGGTCCCGGGGCATTACACAGTCCAAATGGCATGCAATTAAATTCAAACAGGCCCATAGGGGTGGTGAAAGCAGTCTTTTCCCTATCTTCAGGGGCCATGGGCACTTGCCAATATCCGCTGGTTAAATCTAAGGTGGAGAAGTAGGCGGAGGAGCCTAGAGCAGTTAGAGACTCCTCAATACGCGGCAATGGGTAAGCATCTTTGTGAGTGATCTGATTTATCTTTCTATAGTCTACACAAAACCGGATGCCACCATCTTTCTTTTTACTAAAACCAGGGGGCAGCCCAGGGACTACGACTGTCCCGGATTACGTTTGAGTCTTTCATTTCTTGGATCATCTCTTTAACAGTTTGGTAGGAAGTTGGTGGTATGGGTCTATACCTCTCTTTAATGGGAGGATGAGAGCCAGTGGGTATGGTGTGTTGGATAACACTGACCTCTCCATAGTCCGTTGCATGCTTACTGAAGGCTTGATGATGTTGCTTTACTAGGTTCAGGAGTCCCTCTAGTTGATGCTGCGGGGTAGCTTCGTCCCCGACATGGAGTTCCTTCCACCAGGGCACTGGAGAGTCGTCCGCAGGAAGAGGTCCTCGAGTGGCAGCTGATGGCTTCTCGGTGACAGGTAGGCGGATGACATCCTGGAAGGAAACCTGGGAAAGCTGGGCAACAGGACAGTGCTTAGTAAGCACAGCAGGATGATCGCTGAGGTTAATCAGACGGACAGGTACTTTACCTTGGGAGACGGTCGCCAGGCACTTGGCAGCTCTCACATATGGGTAGTTCTCCATCTGGACAGGTTCCACCAGGGCCGGATAGTCTTGGCCCCGGACTCCCAGGACAGCACGGCACCACAGGAGGGTTTGAGAGTTTGGAGGTAGAGTCACTGGTCTATTATCACCGATCCTGGCGGTGCAGATCTCTCCTTTTCATTTGCAAACCTCTGCTGAGCACACAGTACGCTGATGGTCTTTTGGAGGACCTTCTTGGAGGCGGAGGAAGCTGCAGGCAGGGACTGATGGAGAGCTTCAAGGACCTCAGGGTAGCAATTTTTGAAAACATTAGTCCCAACAATCACAGGGTGGCCCCCTTTATCCCGGTTTGTACCACAATCACTCCTTGCTGTGGTAAAGTGGCTTCACCCACTTGGAGCGTGGGTTCCCAGTATCCATGGACCTTTATGGGCTTACCATTGCTTGCAATTATCTCCAACCAGGACTCAGGTGGCTGGGTAAGCAGGCTGGAACTCCAGAACTGATTAAAGGTGGACTGCTGAATAGTGGTGACTTGAGATCCAGTGTCCAGCAACGCTTCAAAAGGCACTCCATTGATCCGGACGTTTATTTTGGGACGGGACCCCACATAACAGGGCATCCAGTTTGGATCCCTTGGACCTGTTGTTCTACCTCCCGAGGGGCGGTCCTCAGCCTCGAGGGTGACTCGCTTAACTGCCAGCAAGTAGATTCAGTGTGACCCAACTTCTTGCAGTAATTACAGGAAGGTCGCTTACGGTTCCTAAACCGGTCACTTGAACGTCTTCCAGGATCTCTGGGATAAACTTCTTGATACGCAGGGGGCCAGGTTTTTGAGGCAAAAGGAGTTCATCTTCCAGCATTAAGGGTTTCTCCCACTCTTCCAGTTTCCTGCAGACTTTTTCCAGGCTCTTAGTGAGGTAATTGACCTGTTCCATTAGAGCAGCTACTGTATCAGGAACTGGAGTCTGGGCGGCTTGGCTGGCCCCTGGCAGGCTGGTATCCGTCAGCTTGGGATTACGGACAGGAGGCTCGGGATGGGCCACTGGTTCCGTTGGCAGATGTTGTCCCAGAATACTGATGGCCAGTTCTTTAAAGTCCAGGAAAACACTGTTAGGGTGCTGAGCCGACAACATTTTCAATTGTGTCTTTAAAGATTCGCTATTCACACCCGCAATAAATTGCTCTCTCAGAGTTTGATCCTGGGTGTCAACCTCTCTAGGGTCTATATGAATGACAGCCCTCCAGGCCTCCTGGAGGGATAAAGCAAAATCACGAAGTGACTCACCAGGCTTTTGTTTCTTGCTGAAGAAGCGCATCTTTATTTCAGACACCGTCTTGACTTCAAAGGTAGTGCTGAGGCGGTCAAAGATCTGCTCTATGGTGCTCCTCTCAGAACTGGGCCAGGACATGACTTCTCGACGGGCCGCTCCTTCCAACTGGGCTAACAGAATCTCCATTTGCTGCTCCGGGTTAATAGGATAGAGTCGGAACAGAGCCAGGATTTTGTCTTGGAAGTCTTTTAAATTATGAGCCTCCCCGGCATAACGGGGAAACCATGGAGCCCCAAAGTAGTATGGCATCGTCAGCGGCATCATGTTGACAGGCGTAATACCGTTGGTGGCCACTGGCTCCCTGGGGGCAGGCTGCTCGGCTGCTTCTGAGTCCGACATGATGCAGATTATTTGGTTGAGCGGTCCCTCTAAGAGATAGCGATAGGTCCGATGTCGCGCCGGCGGGGTGACTGGCCGGTGAGCGCGATCGATGGGCAGAGTCCAGTATCCCTCTTTTTGGGCCTTGCTAACCAGGCGACCCCTCTCCGGTGTCGGATTATTTCTCCCAGGAGTTGGTACTTACTCCGGTGCAGGCGGTCCAAATCTCGCGAGATCCGGAAGGACGTCTTCGGGAATCCCTTGCGCAGCGTGCCTTCCCGCGAGGACGTCGGGCTGGAGGCGGAGCTTCGGACTTGCTCCGACGGGGAACAGCGTCTGCGTTCTTCTAAGTCCAAGGTAGGTGGAGTCCAGCTTGGGAAATTTGAATAAAGTGGTGACGCTGCAGAGTCTGGCGCTAAGCTTTCCCGCCAGCGATGAGTAGTGATGGCGCAGTAGATAAGTCCACAGTTCAGGCGGCCATCTTGGGCGCCATGATGCATCAATTCAATGACAGCAAGCAGCGGTAGTGAAACAGCATAAAAGTCCACAAAAATGCACTTTGAAGTGGCGATTTTCTTCCTCTTGATAGCGCAACACTGCACAGCGCTTTCTGGAGGTTTTTGGGACACTTTTCTGTACGTTTTAGGTCCGCAAGGTTCACTTCAAATAAACAGGCGTTTTGTCACTTGGCAAACTGGTTAAGGCACAAAGTTCACGTTTTGCTCACAGTCCGTAAAACGTGCGTATCCTGTTCGTGACGCCAAAATGCAGCACCCCCAAGTCAGGGCTTTGTGTAGGAACTAACCTGGGGAATGCCAGTGATGGAGAGGCCGGCACGCTGCTCCTCTGGGGCACTCTCTGGGTTCTTGAGGGACACAGCCAGGTGGAAGGTGAGGTGCCCTTGGTGTTATAGTTTAACGTGCCTATGGCTAAGTCCCTGATATGTCGTGACGCCAGTGCCAGTAAACGGTGGCACACCGTATTTACAGTAGGAATAACTGAGGTACAGACTGATAACTTGAAAACAGAATCCAAACTTTACTGAAGACAGTGATGATACAGTAAGCAGTCTTTCCAACAGATCCTTTTGCAGACAATAAAAATTGCAGTGGTCTTACATCCAGCAAGGTTAAACAGAGGGTGGTAATACAGGACTTGAAATTGCAGGTGAACCTTACTTTCTTCCTGACTCGTCCTGACTGGAATTGATGCTTCAAGGCCCCAATGCCCTACTTCTGGCTTATATCCTTGAATCTCCAGCTTTATAATTTACCTCCACTTGACGTTTAGTACCTCTTGCTCTAGGGATTGCCTCCAGATTCTGCTGAACTGGTCTAGGCCTGAGACATGTGGCCTCTACAGACTCCAGGGTCTGCACTGCCCTAGCCTGCCTTGGCCTAGCTATATATATAAACTGCTCACCAGCTCCCCCAGTGGTCCAATACCCAAATGACACCCTTCAACATTGCTGCAGGCAATTACATGAAACACTTAAAGAACATAACAGATTGAGGGTAAACGGGTGTTAAAGTGCCCGTATACTGCACATATAAAGGGAAAAAAAGCAGACTAATGTTGCAGCCCTAAAAAGGGCTTTTTGGGGTGCTGTCAGGACGCTGTCCTTACAGCAGCGATCAGATGAGTCTTTCAGGACTGGAGTGGACACTGAATTCACTAGCCTAGCTATCAATTTCCCAATTAAATCAGCAGCTACTACACTCTCCTTCCTCTCACTAAGACTGCAGCTTCAGAATGAATCTAAAATGGATGCTGTTCAGGAGGTGGGAGGGTCCGGGAGGGAGGGTATGCTGCTGATTGGCTGGAATGTGTCTGCTGACTGTGAGGTACAGGGTCAAAGTTTGCTCAATGATGATGTATAGGGGGCGGACCGAACATCGCATATGTTCGCCCGGCAGAGGCGAACGCGAACAAGCTATGTTCGCCGGGAACTGTTCGCCGGCGAATAGTTCGGGCCATCTCTACTACCTGCCCCCATTTACCATCAGAAGAGCCGCTCTGAAGCTCAAAGTACTGCTTTAACAAGAAAAATTCTGTGCAGACTAAGGCCTCATGCACACGAACGTATTTTGGGTCTGCGTCCGAGCCGCATATTGTCCTATTCTTGTCCGTTTTGCGGTCAAGAATAGGAATTTCTACAATGGGCCGCATTCCGTAAATTGCGGAACGGAAAGCGGAACAGATTCCGTGCTTTGCAGATCCGCAGATTGCGGAAAGCAAAACACCTACGGTCGTGTACATGAGGCCTAAGAGAACTGGAAAATTCATAAGCATATCAAGTGGCCGTTTCAGCAGTTATCTTCTGGATCTAGAGGATCTACAAGGTAAGCATATAATTGTTCTCATAAATGTTTTCCTTGAAACGGAAATCCCCCAGGTATGCGAAACTCACATATTAATTTAAAAAAAAATGAATTGCTTCCGTAGGTTGCTGCCACGCTTTCAGGTTTTTGATGCATTTTTTGAAGCCAAAAAGAGGAATGGATTCAAATAAACAGGAAAGCTAGTATCTGCCCTTTATACTTTCTCTCTACTCCTGATTTTTCCTTAAAAAACTGCATTAAAAAAAATGAAAATGTGTGAGCAACCCTGTTGTCAGTTGTCAGCCACGTTTGCTGAGAATGCCCACTTTTCATTTCTTATCTGCTAATGTTTTCTCATGCACCTGCTGCCATTTTTGGAGTTTGCAGCACCTGGCATTTTCATGTTATTGTGGTGGTTTTCAGGTTGAGTTCCTCTGCAGCTGAGAAAGGCCTGCTTCCTTCAGGTGTCTTACAGGTTTTTTTTAAATATTGTCTTAAAAAATTATAATACAATACTGTAAGAAACACTGCGCAAAAGGAGCAAAAATCTATGAACCTCTTTATGGCTGCACTTTATGTCCAGGATTACATATAAATGATACCATGTGACTGCTGGAGTGGCATTTTTATGCCAGTAAAGTAGGTGGAATCCCCGCTAAGGCTACTTTCACACTTGTGGTGTGAGGATCCGGCAGGTAGTTCCGTCACCGGATTTCTCTCCATTCAGAATGCATGGGGATAATACTGATCAGTTCTTTTTCGGCATAGAGCCCCGACGACCGAAATCTATGCTGGAAAAGAAAAACTCTAGTGTGAAAGTACCCTAAGGCCTCTTTCACACGGGCGTCATGTTTGACGCCCGGATAAGAGACGGGTGCGTTGCGGGAATATGCACAATTTTTCCCGCGCGGGTGCAAACGTTTGTAGTGCGTTTGGCACGCGCGTGTGAAAAATCGCCACGTTTGGTACCCAGACCCGAAGCCGGACTTCATCACTGAAGTCCGGTTTTGGGGAGAGTATTCTGGATAATTTATTATTTTCCCTTATAACATGGTTATAAGGGAAAATAATAGCATTCTTAATAGAGAATGCTTAGTAAAATGAAGATGAAGGGGTTAAAAATAATAAAAGTTAACTTACCTTAGCCACTTGATTGCGTAGTTGCGATCTGTCTTCTCTCTTCATGCTTTAACTAACAACTAAAGGACCTGTGATGACGTCACATCACATGGTCCAATCACATGGTCCATCTTACCATGGCAAGATGGACCATGTGATTGGACCATGTGATGTGACATCATCACAGGTCCTTTAGTTGTTAGCTGAAGCTGGAAAAGAGAGGAGAGATCGCAACTACGCGATCAAGTGGCTAAGGTAAGTTAACTTTTATTATTTTTAACCCCTTCATCTTCATTTTACTAAGCATTCTTTATTAAGAATGCTAATATTTTCCCTTATAACCATGTTATAAGGGAAAATAATAAAGATCTGGTCCCGTTGCTAAGCAACCATGCAGGAAAATCGCAACGCATCCACACTTGCTTGCAATTTTCCCGCAGCCCCATTCACGCATAATATAAAGCCCCATGAAAAACGCACAATATAGAGCATGCTGCGATTTTCACGCAACGCAGAAGTGATGCGTGAAAATCATCGCTCATGTGCACAGCCCCATAGAAATGAATGGGTCCGGATTCAGTGCGTCCACCTCACGCATTGCACCCGCGCGGAAAACTCGCTCGTGTGAAAGGGGCCTAAGTGTAATACCATTCCTTAAGGACTAACAAAACATTTCTACAACTTTGTATAAAACTGTTCTAAATGTCCTATTATAAATTTTTGTAAAATCATTATTTAAAAAAAAAGATGTTTTCCTGTTTTAGGCTAGGGCTACACGACGACATGTGTCACATGACATTTTGTTGCACCAATGTCGCGCGACAATTTTTATAATAATAGTCTATGGTGTCGCACTGCAACATGCGACATCCAAGATGGATTTTTCTGCTACAGTCGTGTCGCAGTCGCAGCATATCGCATACCGCGGTGCGACACCATAGACTATCATAATAAAAATTGTTGTGCAACATCAATGTTCCGCGACACATGTTGCAGTGTAGTCGTACCCTATGTGTCGCGCGACACATGTCGTTGTGTAGCCCTAGCCTTACCCTGGGTTCACACCTGAGCGTTTTACAGCGCGTTCAAACGCGCTGTAAAACGCTCAACAGATTAAAACCAATGCATCCCTATGGGAGTGGTTCACACTTGAGCGTTTTACAGCGCGTTTGAGCGCGCTGTAAAGCCCAACGCATAAACAAGTACTTGAGCTTCTTTTGGGGCGTTTGACGCGCTTTGTGATTGACACCACAGTAGTCAATCACAAGAACGCATGTACGATCTGACTGCTAGCGTTCCTATTTGCAAAACGCGCCAAAACGCTGCGTCAAAAACGCGCATAAACGCGCGTTTTGGAACGCTCAGGTCTGAACCCAGGGTTAGGGATCCAAATAGGCAGCCGAAGTCCTGGGTGTACAACGAGTCCTGGAGGAGCCGATGCAGAGGATGGGAGTGGTAGTGGCCCAGGTCGTTGCTCCTTGGGGATCAGTTCAATGGAAATGTAGTTTTGAATTGAACGTATAAAAGCCTTTTTTTTTTTACTAAGTATAATGTAGAATTTGTGCCAAATTTTTTTTTTTATTATTTTAGGCATAAATCCTAACAGCATTTTCCAGAAGGCACCACTAGGAGGAGCTCAGTGGATACAGATTTTTACAAGTTCTATTGATTTCAATGGAAACAGTATAAACTGGTATGCACTGAGCTTTCTTCTAGTGGCGGCTGCAGGCGGAGATATGACGGGAAGCAGAGGCTTTATCTGTGTTTATCAATGTATTTATGTCGGTTGTCTAGAGCGAATACATTGAGAAATATCGAGGGAGATTTATCTAAACTGGTGTAACGGAAAACTGGCTTGGTTGCCCATAGCAACCAATCAGATTTAACCTTTTATTTTCCAGGATGCTCTGAAAAATGAAAGGTAGAATCTGAATAGAATTGGTAGAATTGCTATGGACAACCAAGCCAGTTTTCCGTTACACCAGTTTTCATAAATCTCAGAGCAGCGCCATATTTATAAAGCATTTAGCATAGCAGTCGGATAAACTGTGTGAGGAGAGGCACCATTTTTTTCAATTATTAAACATTTCCTCCACTTATAAGAAATCATAAATTTGTCAGGAATCTCACTGTGGGGTTTATGGGAGGTGATGGGGCACACACCTTTACTACGTTTTTCTATGGGGTGCTATGAGACCTGTGCACATTCGTGGCTTCAGGTGATGCGTTTTCAGAACATGGCGACAGGCTTTGCTGACATGCGCCCGCTGGGATAATTTTTACATTGTTTTACTTAGGTTTCTCATGTCTAAACTCATGGTTGTCTATTTTTTTGTGGCATTGGCCCCAGATCCTATGTTACGCCATTTCGACACCAAACAATGTAAACAGATTTTTGCTGGACAGGCCTTGTGTTTCTGTAAATGACTTTACGCGTACATCAGCCTCCAATGATCATAATTCTTCGGGAACTGAATACCGCATGTTAGACACCCTCGAGCACAACACAACTGCCCTCCGCAAAGGCGACCACCCGACTGACAGACAGGGATATGATGGGCTTCAGTCATTCCTTACTCTTGTGGTAAAGTGAAAGCTGAGCTCTGATTGGTTGCTAAGAAATTGAGCTGAGCTCTAATTGGTGGCTATGAAAGCTGAGCAGAGCTCTGATTGGTCCAGATGATAGCTATGCTGTGATAGGTTGCTATGGGAAACAAAGAGTTTTACTATACGAACCACACAAAGGGACACAGGGCTCTGGTTCTCATGGCCCACCTTATACTTCAATGTGAGGGTGTATTAAGTTGCCCTTGTGCAACAGGAAAAGAAATAGCCATAGGGAGTGTGTTCTGCTCAAACATGGAGCAAAGGAAACTGTATTAGGCTACATGTACACGACTACGCAATGTTTTGCGATCTGCAAAACGGACAAGAATATGGCGTGTTCTATTTTTTGTTGGGCCACAGAACGCAGCAACGGATGCGGACAGTACACGAAACGCGAAACGCTGTCCGCATCTTTTGCAGCCCCACTGAAGTGGCCAAAACAACGGTCGTGTGCATAAGGCCTTAGTAAAACAGGTAAAATTTTCTCCCCCCTCTTGTAACCTGTGAATGATTTTGATCATTTGACACTTATTGTAGGGGTGACACCAAATGTAACTTTATGGTGGTAAAACAGTTAAAGGGGTTCCCTGGGAATAGAATATTGATGACCCCTGCTAAGATCGCTGCGGCCTCCTCCAAGGCCAGTGATGTCCCGTTCATGAGTCACATTAAAGTAAATGGGCCTGGACTGCAATACAATGTGCTTCACTGCACAGGTGATCAGCGAACAGGTACTGATAACCTATCCTGAGGATAAAGCCTATTTCACACATTCGTAGTGTTGATGGATCCGCAAATTGCGGATCCATAAACACACCCAGCCGGCAGCCCCATAGAAATGTCTATTCTTGTCCGCAATTGCGGGCAAGAATAGGACATGCTCTACTTTTTTGCGGAGCTGCGGCCATAAGATAGGCGGCGTGCTCCGCAAAAACTGATCCTGAGAGCACAGTGTGTGCCCTCCACATCGTTCTGTGCACCCTCACAGTCAATGGGTCTGCATGTATTCCGCAGAATTGCGGAATACATGCGGACGATATTGCGGACGTGTGAATAAGGCCTAAGTCATCAATAATCCACTCCTAGAAAACACCTTTAATTCCGTAAAGACGTGCACTATACATGTATGGTAAATGTCTGCTGTTTTACACAGAAGACACCAGGAGGTAATGTCTGTGTTCAGCGATAACACCGATTGCAGACATTTAACCATTCAGATGCCATGGTTAATTGTGACAAGGGCATCTTAGAGGCTTTTCCCGGGAGCGCTGCACTCCCGAAACTCAACTGGCTCTCTCACGTGGCGAACACGCTCTGAAGGTTCCAAGGCTACCACAGAGATAGTTCCTATGGATCCCTGGCTGTGGTAATTCATTGCAGTCTATGGGACAAGGGAACTAACAATCACTCGTTCAAGTTCCCTAAGGGGGCTTAATTTAAGTGGGGAAAAAAAGTAAGTTTTTTAAACAAATGAAAACTTAAAAAAAATCAAAAAATTCTAATCACCTTGCTTTTACCATAATAAAATTAGAAATAAATAAATAAAAAAAAACATCATTAGCATCTCGTGTCCTAAAATGCCCATACTATTAAAATATATATGTATTTAGCATTTATGGTTTTTAGCCCTTACGGTGAATGCTGTAATGAAAAAAGAATAAAACTGCCAATTTGCTGTTTTTCTGTCACTTCACCTCCCCCCAAAAAGGATAAAAAGTGATTAGAAAGTCATAACACTCGAAAATGGTATAAATAAAAACTAAAGATTACCCCACAAAAAATGAGCCATCACACAGCTGTGCAGACATTACTATAAAGAAGTTACGGGGGGTCAGAATATGGTGATGCAAAGAGAAAAATTTTTGTTTTTCAAAATGAAGTTCTTTTTTCAGTATTAAAACACAAGAAAAAAACTATATAAATGTGGTATCGCTGAAATTGTACTGACCTGGAAAATGAAGGTAGCAGGTTTTATCGCATAAAGAATGTTGTAAAAACAAAACCCATAAAACGATGGTGGAAATGTTTTTTTTTTTTTTTTGACCCCATCTGGATATTTTTCCAGCTTCCCACTACATTGTACAAATCCTCATAAGGCTATGTGAATGGAAAAGTAAAAAAAGGAGTGAAAAATGAAAACACAAAAACGGGAAATCATCCTGTCCTGAAGGGGTTAATATATAAGTTTTACATAAGTACTTATATATTAATGGTTAACGTTTGACATCTCCTGGATGGTTCAGGTTTGGTTTGTGAATGTCCATTAAACCTCAATAAATTCCTTGGACATTCCTGTGCTTTCCCCAGTCAGAAAATACTGGGGTGATGTGTTGATATGTAAAAATCCCATAAGAACAACCTAAAAGGATACTTCTCAACCGCCCCGGATCCGGTGGGATAGTCCCAGATTTCAGTACTGGAATGGCTGAGATATGTCACACTCTCAGCTGTTTCTGCATCCGTAGAACACAGATACAGTTGCCTTTAATGGTGAAGCAGGTGCAACGGACTGTCGCAATGGGCCGGGGTCTCCTCTTAGTGATAGGTATGGTGAATATTGTCAGGACGCCAGTTGCATTTCAGCAACGAGGGACAGAGTCCCCCTAAGTAGATGGTCATGGTGGTACCCAGTGTAGGAATGCCAGAGTGGTGAAAGGGTAGCCTATGATGTGCCTGTAGATATGGTGGTGCACGTGTCATGGTGCTCCTACCTGGATATCCAGGATCCCAGGCGTTGCCGTCCGAAGCAGAGCAAATAGGGTGAATAGTTAAGAGATTTGTAGAATAAATTGAGTCCAGACTTGTGTACAGTGTATAACAGCTTTAATTGAATAAACTCTCATCAGGGAACAATCTTCCTACTTTATCTTGGTTACCAGCAGGCTGTGGCATAAATTCTGGCAGGCAAACACTCTCGGCTCTGCTACATCTATATCGTCTAGCTCTGCTTTGCTGACAGGATTAAATAGAAAACTTTTCCTTTGCTGCTGTATGCTGTACTTAACTTTCTGTAGTCTGACTCTGTCTTTGTCTTTATCTTTGTCTTTCCTCCTGGCTTCTCAGACTCTTTGCTCTTTTCTCTTGTTCCAGCAGAGTCAATGGTACTCTGGCTGGCCTTGGCAGGACTCATCCAGCAGGGACGAGGACCTGCTTCTTTCCTCTGAACTGCACTTCCTAACTAACTCCTCCCTCTCTAGAGAGGGAGCTAGAATGACAAGAAGGTTCCATTCTAGCTAACATAGCTCTGCCAAGCTTGCTTCCACCTGCTGGTGAACCAGGCACATTACACTTAAACATAACAGGGAAATTGAATTCACATTTTGCAGGCTCTGAGAATTAATGAAGAGAACGACAAGGAATTGACCATGGGAGATAGTGGGAGGTGTAAAGGTGGTAATGCACCTCTGGGGCGCTAAACAGGGAGCAGGCCGCTTCCCACTTCACCATTCATCTGCCGTTGCTCCAAAGCAGCAGCACAATATCTGTCACACATCACCCTGCTGGGCTGGAGAAGGGCAGGCCAGAATCAGCCTCTGCCTCTTCTCCTCCTACACAGCAGCGCAATGGGTGGCCATATCCTGCTGCTGCTGGGGGCACAGGCCATTGAACTGTGATCATCGGAGGAACTAGGTGAGTATTTACTGTTTTCAGTTTATTACTTCCTGCGAAGGGTCACATACCTGGCCATAACTAGTGTAAAGGGGCACATCTGGGCATAACTATTGTGCAAGGGGCACATCTGGGCATAACCTTTGGAAAGTTATGCCCACTAGTATTACTCACTGCTCCATGGTCTTCTTCTGGGACAGCGTCAAGACGTAATGCACGTAGGCTGCACTATGACCCGATGCTGTGCAAAGTCAAATCACAGTGCAGCACGGTCTGGGGTTTAATGCTTAAAGTTTGATTTGTGGCCCAATCATTTTCTAGTTCTGCAGCTGTGTCCTTTGGCTCCTTTATTTTGGCAGTACAGTAATTGGGGGGAATTGGACGGCACTATCTTTACAGTAATGTGGGCACACAGGGCAGCAGGGGGCACGGTATTGGTGGAAGCTACAGGATGGCAGTGTTAAAGGGGCAGAATTCACCTGTAAGTCACTGGATTTACATTGGGTATAAGTGTGACTACTTCTTATAAAGCACGTTTAAATCTCTTTATTAGAAAGTAAGGTCAATTTGATTTGACGCAAGGGGTGGCAATTTGCCTGCTCTGCTTACGGGAACCAAAGTAACTTGTCCTGGCCCAGCTCATTAGTACAGCCTGAAGACCCCTTTACACTGCTAGATGGAGTAGACGATTGGAACGATGTGTTCCTTCCCAACAATCGCCTGCTCGTCAGTGGGAAGGAGAGATCGCTAATGCCATCGCTCGTTCCCATGCAGAATAATTTTTGGGCAGAGGTCGTTTAGACTGCACAGTCTGCTGCCGGGAAACAATGATTCCCGTGACTGCACCGACGATCCTATTACCCAATAAACAAGCGTTTTGCTCGATCATTGGGTAATCGGCAGCACCTTTACACTGGCAGATTAACACTAACGAGCGTTCGTATGAACGCTCATTAGTGCTAATCCTCCTGAACATTTTTCAGTGTAAAAGAATCTTTAGAGGACAGAAGGCCAGGCCTCACCGCTCCCTGGACCTCTACCGCAGGTGCCTGCACTGCCTATGTCCTCATCGCATACAGCACCAGGATGTAGTGCAGCGCTGGCAACCATCCTGGCCTAAGTGTCCTCCTTTTGGAAAACCAAAATATGGTCACTCTAGTTTAGGGATGAGATGGTAAGTGAAGCACCGAAGAAAAAGGAACACTGCACAGCTGTGGAGGAAAAGGTAGTTATGATCATGCCATGATTTATGATTATGATTATATTTATACAGGTTTTGTATGCTTTAGTGTAGTTTATTTTATGTTAGGGTTATTGTGACCCTATATGTAATGTTATGTTGAGAACATTATAAGGAGGCAGCTAAATATTTACCTTGTGATCTAAGACTTTTGGATGACATGACTAATAAAATTATTGATTTGAGATAATTGACACAATTCTGAATCTTCAACATGCAGATACAGCTATAGGCATCCATGTGTACTAAGCATATGAATACAGACATCTATAACTAGGGTAACGCTGTACTTGGTGTAGGAGCTTTGACCTTGGGCGGAGGGTTGTACCATGAAAAAAGACCTATAGCCTTAATGCCCACCGCCTAGACCAACTCCCTGACCTAGTTGTGGTTTGGGTGATGGGTGTCTGAGCCATAGTCCCTCACCTTGCAGCAGTGTCTTTAATGCTGTATTTTGCTGTTCACTCTGCTGTCTTGTCTCTCAGTTGCTTTCTCGAAGCTGAATAGTGTTAGTCTCTCTGGAGAATCAAATATTGTTGAGTGTGGAGTGTGCTTATTCCCCTCTAAGGAGCCAGTGTAGAGGATGGGAGTGGTAGTGGTCCTGATGAGATGTTGTGTCAAGGTATACCATTGCTCCCTGGGGATCGAGATGTTGGTCGCTAGAAACCTGCAGTAGAAATGTAGTTTAAAGAATGAGGCCAGAAGTAAACGTATAACAATTCTTTTTACTTAATACCAAACATAATTGGTGGTACATCCAGTAGCAGCAAATTCAAAGGGCAGTTTTTTGGCAGCAGTTGAGGTGGTATGGTGGCAGGTTGGCTGGCAATAGATTAGCAATTGCAGACACTTGTGGGTATAGGTGTCCACTGTAAAGTTCCTTGATGGGTGTCTGGACTGTAGTTCCTCACCTTGCAGCAGTGTCTGTCACACACTATTTTGCTTTTCACTCTGCTTTCTTGTCTCTCAAGTTGTTTCTTGAAGCTGAGTGGTGTTTGTCTCTCTGGAGAATCAAATATTGTTCTCGGGAGCAGGAGCTCTGGAGTGTGCCTCTTCCTCTCTCTCACACTACTCTGGAACTCCCCTTCTGGCAGGACACAGGACTAGCCCACTCTTACCAAGAGGAGAGGAACAGAGTGTTTAGGCCTGTTCCTGCAACCTTTTGCCAACCATGACCAGAGGATCCTCTGGTTGGTCCAGGCTCTGATGCCATAGTGGGCCCCAAAGGTCCATAATAAAAAATAAAAAAAACATTTCGGGCTGCCTTTGGAGACAATAAATTGCCACTAGGTTCTATTTCTATGAATCAAAACCTATTAGACTTGATTATATGGGGGTTGGGCCCTGAGAATAATTTTCTCTGGTGGGCCCAAGGAACCCCAGCCCAACCCTGATGGCCAATACATATAATACATACCATAACAATACATGATAATAAAACAATTGCAGATACCCCCAGGTCTGGGGTACTGCACAACCAGAATGCCCCAAATGGCAAAGAATGTCCACACCTCTGAGGTGCTGCTTACATAAGCCCCACCCCTTTCAGAGATCTCAAAGCGAGACTCTCCAGAAGTGAAAGATATTTTTAATGAAAACATTTGTAATAATAGTAATTTAAAAACGTCCACACTCTATCTGACTTCTATATCTGGAAAAGTGGAACAGGTGCTTCATAACTATGGGGCTCATTCTAAACACCATGGGGGTCAAATATTATACTGAAATATGTGAATATTAGGAATTTATATATTTACCATTCAATGGAATCTGTTAATCTCTTTGCACTGAGCTCCCCTTAGTGGCAGCTGATGGAAAATGCAGTAAATATGCAGGAGGAGCAGTTCAACACCCCTCCCTCCAGGCTCCTTCGCAGTCAAATAGTCTGCTCCAATGGTGGGTACGTCACTGAGAGTGGTTGCTAGAGTGACATATTCATACCGCTATAGTGTAGAAATCCATCAACCAGGGTAAATGCAACATCGTTTCGTACATTAATGTGTCCAGGCTTCAGAAATGTACAATAATTTGGGATATTTTAGGTTAGCTTCACATTTGTGGCCTGTCGGGGGTCTCTGGCTCCGGCATGGCCAGACGTCACCCCAATGCTCACCAGCCTCTTTGACTATAATGGGATCTGGCGGAGATACGGCTGTTACCTGGCAAATATCCCTGGATTTGGTGGGACAAAAACCGTTACAAGCAGTGTTTTTTCTCTCCGGCTGCTACCCATCATATTTGTCAGGCAGTGGCCGGATTTCCGCCAGATCCCATTATGGTCAATGGGGCTGGTGGGCCTTGCAGTAACATATGGCCATACCGCATCCAGAGCGCTCCGTCAGGCTGTCCCTTTTTGCTGGTCATCTAATAAACCTTATCTCTGAATTCAGGGGTCAAGTCCTGGGAAAAAAAGTGTGGGAACTCACCCAAGTGCTTCCGTGTAACATCACGGCGCGCGGCATATGCAAAGGGCAGGGGAGGTCAGGAGGAGGAGCAAGCACCATATTTTTCGCCCTATAAGATGCACCTAGGTTTTAGAGGGGGACAATAGGAAAAAAATATTTTTTATTACACCTCAGGTCAGACCACCAATCAGACCCCCAATGTTAATCAGACCTCAGCTAACAGCCCCAATAAGATGCCCAATGTTAATAAGACCCCAATAAGACCCCAGATCACACCTCAGCTCAGACCCCAATATGAATGACCCCCAATCAGACCTCAGATAAGACCTCTCCACCAGCCCCCAGTGCCTCTCCACCAGCCCCATCAGCTCCCAGTGCCTCTCCACCAGCCCCCAGTGCCTCTCCACCAGCCCCCAGTGCCTCCCACCAGCCCCCAGTGCCTCTCCACCAGCCCCCAGTGCCTCTCCACCAGCCCCCAGTGACCCCTCAATCAGCCCCCAGTGCCCCCTCCATCAGCCCCCAGTGCCCCCTCCATCAGCCCCCAGTGCCTTTCTATTAGCCCCAGTGCCTCTCTATTAGCCCCCAGTGACCAGTCAATCAGCCCCAGTGACCAGTCAATCAGCCCCAGTAACCAGTCAATCAGCCCCCAGTAACCAGTCAATCAGCCCCCAGTGCCTCTCTATTAGCCCCCAGTGTCTCTCCACCAGCCCCCAGTGACCAGTCAATCAGCCCCAGTAACCAGTCAATCAGCCCCCAGTGACAAGTCAATCAGCCCCCAGTGCCCCCTCCATCAGCCCCAGTACCCCCTCCATCAGCCCCCAGTGCCCCCTCCATCAGCCCCCAGTGCCCCCTCCATCAGCCCCCAGTGCCCCTCAATCAGCCCCCAGTGCCTCTCTATTAGCCCCCAGTGCCCCCTCCATCAGCCCCCAGTGCCTCTCTATTAGCCCCCAGTGCCTCTCCACCAGCCCCCAGTGACCAGTCAATCAGCCCCAGTAACCAGTCAATCAGCCCCCAGTAACCAGTCAATCAGCCCCCAGTGCCCCCTCCATCAGCCCCCAGTGCCTCTCTGTTAGCCCCCAGTGCCTCTCCACTAGCCCCCAGTGACTAGTCAATCAGCCCCCAGTAACCAGTCAATCAGCCCCCAGTGCCCCCTCCATCAGCCATCAGTGCCCCCTCCATCAGCCCTCAGTGCCCCCTCCATCATCCCCAGTGCCCCCTCCATCAGCCCCCAGTGCCCCTCCATCAGCCACCAGTGACCTCTCCATCAGCCACCAGTGACCCCTCCATCAGCCACCAGTACCCCCTCCATCAGCCACCAGTGCCCCCTCCATCAGCCACCAGTGCCCCCTCCATCAGCCCCCAGTGCCTCTCAACAGCCCCCAGTGCCCCCTCCATTAGCCCCCAGTCAGTGCCTCTCACCAGCCATAAAATTTTAAACAAAAAAAACACTTACCCTTTCCTGCTCCTGGACGCCGCTGCTCCTCTCTTCCTGGTTCTCGGCTGTGCTGTGAAGGCTGCGCACAGCGTGAGGTCACAGAGCGCCTCATGCCTGTGCGCAGCCCTGACAGCCGATAACCAGGAAGCGGTGAGTACAAAGTCTTCACCGCTTCCTGGTCATTTTGCCCTGAAAGGGAACGGCGTTCCTGCTGTGAAAAAAGTGCAGGAACGCCGTTCCCACCCGTTTCCCCTGGACTCGAGCCCTGTCTGAATTACTAAAAGGCCATAAACACTTATTTAAGCCACATTCATATCAGTTAAATAACAACTGAGCTATAATGAAGTGTTTATTAGGTCAGAGATGAGGAGCTGTCAGCTGAGCTGCCTGATGGAACAGAGTGAAAATTCAGATCCTGCTACTGGAGAAACTCAAGGCTGCAAAGAGACAGGGATTCAACATTTTTAATAAAGAACAATTGATAAAATGATTTTTAGCTCAAAATGAGTACATTGCCATGATTTTAAAAAAGTGCCTCCAAAGGTGTACATAGCCTTTAAGAGATGCAGATTTACGGTACCTACATGACAATGAATGGGATTATTCTTTTTTTAAACCTGCATTTGTCGGCTCTCATGTATTGATTTTTTTCTCTGTCATATATTAAGAGGCATTTACTAACCTGGTTATGCACAGGCCCGCAGCTACGGAATAAAAAATGTAAAAAATCTTAATCGTGTGTTATGACTAGGGATGACGAATTTCTTATTTTAATCTTCGAGTTCGAGTTTGTGTTGTGGTTACTTTAGAGACCTTGGCGCGGTGCCCGAGCTTAAGACATGTCCTCCTAGTAGGATGTGTCGAACTAATCTCTCAAGTTTAACATCAGTGTGAGGGTTTAGTATTATCGCAGAGCGCACCTGCCTTTGCTATGGTTTAGTTTTTGATTGTTCTCCACATCCACATAATCGTTACCTTATGTAGGATGGTTATTGTGGTACTTGTAGTCCGTTGCTGGCATCTTCCATTGTATGCATTCTTTTGCTGTTGATTGCCATCAGCAACGGACTACAAGTGCAGAATATGCTCCCTATAAACATGCACAACTGCATATGGGTTTGAGCATATCCTGCCTGTTTAACACCACATCACATTTTCTTATGGTTTGTGTTGTGGTATAAGCTGAATAGCGTTATGGATTCCGTTACCACGGACCATAACGCAATTCCATGACAGAATACATAACGGAATGCCTTTAGAGGCATTCCGTTATTCATTCCGTCATAATAGAAGTCTATGGACTGCATAACGGATCTGTCCCGTTTCTGTTATGGAGGAGAGGACTCAGGATCAGGAGAGGACTCCAGCATAACGAAACCGGACAGATCCGTTATGCAGGCCCTAAACTTCTATTATCACGGAATTAAGAACGGAATGCCTTTAGAGGCATTGCGTTATGGTCCGTGGTAACGGAATCCATAACGCAATTCAGCTTATACCACAACACAAACTCGAAGTTCAAAATGTGAAATTTGCTCATCCCTAGTTATGACTACCCATCTGCTTCTCACCTCAGACGGCCATTCTGTAGGGAAGCTGCTAATGGCACATTATCAGGGTCTGTAAGTAATACTTGCGGGATGGGAGAGGTTTTTTTAGGGACACTTTGGCTTTTATTTTGAGGACTAAGATGTAAAATGTAAAAACATGGATACTGGAAATTCTATCATTTACATTGTAGAGTGGTCCCCAACAACCAGTCCGCGGCCCAGAACCGGGCACTGGATGATTGTTTGCCAGTGTTCTGCCGAAAGTCTATAGTTTGCCGAAGTCTATAGCGGAAGTCACGTGGTGCGCTGCGCAAGCACACAAGCGTACTTCCGCGAATCATTCTTGCAGCCTCCATTGCAACAGTTCGCGCACACTTAAGGGTATAGAGACTTCTCAAAGTGACAGTCATCTCTATTAAAATACAGCTCCGCCGCCACCCCCCAAGCGCTCATTAATCTACATTAATTTGCACCCTCGCTGGGCTCGCCTAGCTCACCATGCATCGGGCACGGCCTTGCTGCGCTCGGCATTTAGAAAACCGAGCTCTATGCCGCCATTGATAGTAAAGAAGGAAATGGATGGTAAAGAAAGAGATGGATAGTCTCTTTCTTTACCATCCATTTCCTTCTTTACTATCAATGGCAGCACTGAGTTAGTTTTACTAAATGCCGAGCGCAGCGAGGCCGAGCCCGATGCGTGGCGAGCCTGCGAGGGTACAAATTAATGTAGATGCTATATTTTACTGGAGATCACTGTCACTTTAAGACGTCTCTATACCCTTAATTATGCGCGCACGCGGTGCGCGAGGTACTTCAATGGAGGCTGCAGGGATGATTCGTGGAAGTGCGCTTGTGCGCTGCGCAGCGCACTGCGTGACTTCCGCTTAGACTTTCGACAAGCTATAGAGATCTGGCAGAACACCGGCCGCATCAATACAGACATAGAGAAATGCAGGAGTTGGCAATCCCTCAGGCAGCTGCTCCCAGCCAATCCCAGTGCTTTTTTCATGTACACCTCATGTGAGAGCAGCCATAACAGGGCCGCTGATTGGTTAGTGGTAAGACAAATGCTGATTGGCTATAAATGGATAGGGGGCGGGGCTTAGAGCAGTCAGAAGTGTGGTGGTTTCAGGTTAGTGTGGCTTGCTGGGGCTGGTGACTACGTTCAGGTTAGCGTGGCTTGCTGGGGCTGGTGACTACCTGCAGTGCATCACCCTGTGTGCTGTGTGGGCCCTAGCTGTCATGGGGTTGTCACTGTTACTGCCTGAGGTAGGTGATGCTTTGTGTTTGCATCATACAATAAGTTAGTTAAAGAAGCAACCTATGGCCTTAGTGCACTATAAAGCCCAGCAAGCCCTCAGCTCTTTATGCCATGCAGACACTGAATAGATATTGTATGGGGGGAAGTATTGTTGCCCCATGCAGTATAGTGTCACAATTTGGCCCACCCCATGCAGTATAATGTCACCTTGGCCCCAGTCGCCTCATACACAGTGTTATATTTTAATATGCACCTTGTGTTTTGTTATGTGCGTGAATCAGTCAGTGCCGACTAGATACCGCCCCCAAAGCCCCCCCCCCCCCCACTGGTCCCTGGGAAAATTGTCTTGCATGAAACCGGTCCTTGGTGCAAAAAAGGTTGGGGACCACTGATTTACAAGAAGCGTCTCAGTGTTCTGTGTATCTCCACTGACACCTGCTGGTGATATTTGGTAAAGCAGTAAATAAAGATTGAAAATGTCAGTGTAAATATATTGCATCAATGCTGAGTGAGATAAACTGGGCAAAAGTCAGACCCCCAGGAAGATCTGATAGTTATCCCCAATCCTGTGAATAGGGGATACCTTTAACCCCTTGGTTATGTAAATAATTTTCATAACTCTTATTTTTCAGCTTACATAGCTCTATGAGGGCTTGATTGTTGAGGAACAATTTATACTTTCTAAGGCTACGTTCACACTCGCGTTTTGGGCGGATCCGTCATGGATCTGCATAAGCGGATCCGTTACAATAATACAACCGCATGCATCCATCATAAACGGATCCGTTTGTATTATCTGTAACATGGCCAAAGACGGATCTGTCATGAACTCCATTGAATGTCAATGGGAGACAGATCCGTTTTCTATTGTGTCAGAGAAACGGATCCATCCTCATTGACTTACATTGTGTGTTAGGACGGATCCGTTTGGCTCAGTTTCGTCAAGCGGACAGCAAACGCTGCAAACAGAGTGTTGGTGTCCGTCTCCAAAGCGGAATGGAAACTGAACTGATGCAAACTGATCCGTTTTGGACCGTTTGTGAGAGCCCTGAGCGGATCTCACAAGCGGAAAAGCCAAATGCGAGTGTGAAAAGAAGCCTAATGGCGCCATTTAATATTGCATACAATGTTATGGGAAGATGGAAAATATTATTAATGGGTTGGAACTTAAAAAAGCATCATTGCTTTACGGGTTTTGTTTGATACAGGTTTGGTTCACTGTGCGGTCAAAATGACGCTACCTTTATATGCTGGTCGGTACGATTACAGTGACACTAGGTTTTGATATATTTTAAAACATAAGAAAAAAGAAAAATTCTTTGCATATGCTGACCCCATTTCCATCTACAGACCTGTGTGAGGACTTCCTTTTTTTCATGGGGCAGTCCGCTAAAACAGGAATCGCATGCTTACCGGCCTGGGCCGCCTTTTCCTGTCTGAGATAGGGGAAGGCCCATACTAGTAATACATTTATCGCTTAGGGGCGGTGGCTCACTCTGGAAGAGATTATAGATATGGTGCTACAAACCCAAATAGAGGACACCCACCCTCTAATTGTGAATGTGATACAAAGGCTAGAGAATTGGGTGAGCACTCTGCACTTGGTCTTAGTAATGGAACAATTTAATTAAACATCATAAAATCAATTTATTCTATAACATACAAGATAAAAATAAAATAAAAACTCTCCTAAAATTATACAGGTTGCGGTATGTATTGTCTTATCTCTTTTACCTGAAAAAAGTCCACTTTCAGGAGTTCTATATTCCAATAGAGTTATGGTGGTACTTGCATGGTTAATTCCAGTCGGATTATGTGTATATATGTGTATATATATCTACATATCTACAGTTCTGTTCAAAATTATTCCACCTCCACTGAAATTGAGTGTTTTGGCCAGTTTGACATTGATTTTGATCATTTCAGTCATCTTGTTTACAATTAAATCACAGAGGCCCTTGTAAGTCAGACAAATATAACATAACATTTATAATGAAATAACCACAAATGTCTTTTCTGTGCTCACATCATTATCAGTTTTATTCAACCCCCAAGTGACATTCAATCTTAGTACTTAGTACAACATCCTTTTCCAGTTATAACAGCTTTTAAACGTTAAGCACAGCTTGACACAAGTGTCTTGCAGCGATCTACGGGTATCTTCGCCCATTCTTCATGGGCAAAAGCCTCCAGTTCAGTCACAGTCTTAGGCTTGCGCGCTGCAACTGCTTTCTTTAAGTCCCACCAGAGGTTCTCAATCGGATTTAAGTCTGGTGACTGCGATGGCCACTTCAAAATGTTCCAGCCTTTAATCTGCAGCCATGCTCTAGTGGACTTGGAGGTATGCTTGGGATCATTGTCCTGTTGAAAGGTCCAACGTCTCCCAAGCCTCAGGTTTGTGACGGACTGCATCACATTTTCATCAATATCTCCTGGTACTGAAGAGAATTCATGGCACCTTGCCACGCTGAAGCTTCCCTGTACCTGTAGAAGCAAAACAGCCCCAAAGCATGATTGACCCCCACCATGCTTCACAGTAGGCAAGGTGTTCTTTTCTTCATAGGCCTTGTTCTTCCTCCTCCAAACATAGCGTTGATCCTTGGGCCCAAACAGTTCTAATCTTGTTTCATCAGTCCACAGAACACTATCCCAAAACTTTTGTGGTTTGTCCACATGACTTTTGGCATACTGCAGTCGACTCTTCTTATTCTTTGGAGACAGCAAGGGGTGTGCCTGGGAGTTCTGGCATGGAGACCTTCAATACGCAGTGTGCACCTTATTGTCTGAGCTGAAACTTCAGTACCCGCATCTGACAAATCTTTTTCAGTTCCTCAGCAGTCACAGGGGACTTTTCTCCACTTTGCCCTTCAGGTAGCGCACAGCAGTCGAAGTCAGCATCTTCTTTCTTCCTATGGTGTCTCTTGGTATGTTTAACATCTTTGCAGTCTTCTTATAGCCATTGCCCTTCCTGTGAAGAGAAATCACCTCTTCTCTTGTCTTCCTGGACCATTCTCTTGACTTCACCATGTCTGTAAACACACCAGTAACCCTGGGAACACACCTGAGCGTTTTCAGCGGCGTTCAAGCGCGCTGAAACGCTTCAACATGTGAAGCCATGCATCCCTATGGGCATGGTTCACATTTGGGCGTTTTACAGCGCGTTTGAGCGCGCTGTAAAGCATACACATAAACAAGTACATGAGCTTCTTTTGGGCGTTTTAAGCAGCCTATGGACAATGTTGCCATAGGGAGAATCACTGAATCAGCGCGTATGACGGCGTTTCTTAGTTACAAAACGCGCATCCAAAAGCGCGTCATAGCGCGCGATTCAGAAACGCCTAGGTGTGTCCCCAGCCTAAATGTCTAGAAGGAGCTGAGTATCACAGTCATTTTACATCTGCCTAATTGGGGCTTATTCTGCTTGATTGCTGCTCCTTGACATCCACAGGCGTTTTCAATACCTGATCGAAAACACTTGAATGAACCTCTGTTCTTAAGAGTGAGTCGTCTTTAAGGGGTTGAATAATTGTGTCAATGAAGAAATCACAAAAAAACATTTAATACTGTATTACAAAAACAATTGATGTCATTTTAGTTGCATTTGGTTCTTTAAAAAGTCCTTGTAAGATTTAATTCTGAACACAATTACAAATGTACACTAAATTCCCTAAAACCCTTCACAGCATTGGGGGTTGAATATTTTTGAACACAACTGTATATATATGTGTCCAGTTAAGTCGCTGGTTTGTTAGTTGCCGCCAAAGATGGTTCTCCACTCCATGTGGAATTAGATATACAGTTCAGTTCTTTATATTATTACCCGGTAACTGTTGGTGTCAGTTTGCGGCAAATTATATGTTGCGCTTTTCTTGATATAATAGCGCTTATATCAATGGTTACAGTCTCATATAATCGTACTCCTCTTACCTTCCTGTAGTTGTTCATACTTCTTATTTGATTTGGCGAGGGTCAGGCGGCGCGGGACAAAGCCGGCGTCTCGCTTCGTACTCCTCTAGCCAACTTGCCCGGGATCTCGCGAGAGTTGGAGCGATGTCTCGGGTTTACCTGGATCACGGTTTTTTGCGTCCAGTATGATAGGAAGAGAGGATGCCTCGGGTAATACTTTCAATTATAGTTGTTTGAGCTTTTATTTCAGTTGTACAGCATGGCCATGCTTTATGATGCGGAGGTGCTTCCAACCAGGTATGCAATCCAGCCCAGGCAGCGTTTCGGGAACATCACTTTCCCTTCATCAGTGGTACCGCATTGCCTGTTTGCCTCCGCCTTTTATTATCCCGATCAGTACCAATCTATGGATAACTGGATTTCCTTTGGAGTAAGAAGTCATATGCATTTTCTGGTGCGTTTTCAGTGCGGCTTTTTAGCATATCTGCGTTTTTGCACCATATATTCATTAAGTACTATTGAACATTTTGTATAGAAAATATCTCGTGTCCATGATTGCATTTGGAAGTTATTCATGATTCCACGGATTATCATTATAAAAAGGGAAAATCCTTTTCGTGGTTTATAATGAACCTGTAAGGTTCCAATGTGATATCAAACTATATATACAAATGGATATATAACCAATATATACATACATAGAGATATGAACGTGTAAAAAGACATATATAAAAAAAATTTATTAAATAACTCCAAAGGTATCAACTCAACTACAATGAGGGATGGTCTACATCCAGAGATAGGGATATGAATATCTTTCTTAGTTCAAAATGGCAATGTTATATATTCAGACTCTCACCATATAATTCGATATCTTTTTTTCTTTTTTTGGAGATATTCCTTTAATGAGTTTCAGATCGAGACAATGTCCGAACAAGTGCCATTTTACTTTACATCAATGGTCTGAAGTCAGTGTTCCACAACAGACTTGATCGAGTTGAGATAGGATAGGGCCCTACTAGTAATAGGCCTGAGCCTGTACAAGGCTGGCCTGCAGGTGCATCACTGCATTGGAATATACCAAATCCATTATAAATCCATTATAAAATACAAGTTGAAGGCTAATGATTGCATGTGATAGTCACCTAGGGTGACTTAAAAAAAAAAGTAAAGAAAAAAAGTTTAAAAAAAAGTTTGAAAAATATTTAAAAAAATTCCAAACATCCCCCTTTCACTAGAATAAAATTTTAAACAAACAAAAAAAGATGTCCGCATCCAAAAACACATGTACTAATAAAATCTAAAAATATTTATCCCATACCTTGAACAACGTAACGGAAAAAAAAGTCATACACACCCCAAAAAACTAGAGATGGCACTTCAAAACATGAGCCCTTACACAGCATCGTAGACATAACTATAAAAAAAAAAAATTCTTAAAAGTTTTTTTTTTTTTTTTTACAAAAATATACAATTGTGGCGTTACCACAATCATACTGACCTGGAGAATGAAGGGATCAGGTCAGTTTTATCATACAGGGATCACCGTAAAAAGAAAACCCATACAACTGTGGCATAGTTGCATTTTTCTTTCTAGTCCCAGCCCATTTGGAATTTTTTTTCCAGCTTACCACTATCGTATGCAAAAGTAAATAACACCATTGGAAAGTAAAATGTTTCCCTCAAAAAAAAGTTTTACGTGTGAACGTAAAAAAAAATAAAAAATAAAAAGTTATGGCTCCAGGAAGGCAGGGGGTAAAAAATGAAAAAGCTCAAATGAAAAATCCTCCAGGACTCAAAAGGTTAAGCTTTATAAAAAGCTGCATACACTGATGAGCAAAAGGGTAACAATCTTTTGAACTTTTGACTTTCAGGCCCCATATCTCACCTTCCACTACGGCTTGAACGTGACACTACCATGATTTTATAGACAATCGTCTCGGCTATCTCATACAGAAATTGGACTTGCAACCATTTAGCATCTGATTAGTTCTGCAGATTCTTCTCATGTAACTGCACTGTTACGGTTTTGCTCCTAAAATTCAACATTTTTATTATTTTGTTAGTATTTTGTAAATCCACCTTTGGCTTTCAGCACTGCCTGAATCCTTTTCGGCATGCCCTCGATCAGATTTAAGCATGTCTCCACTGACATTTGTTCGCAGGTCTCTTCTACACATTCCCCATGTTGGCTCATACTTGTCGACTCACTTGGGTTCAACTCTACCCATAGGTGTTTGGTTTGGTTGAGGTCTGGAGACTGTGGGGGCCAATTCAGCACATCTACTTCATTGTCACTGAACCTTTTCATTGCCAATCTCGACGTATGCTTCTGGTCGTTGTCCTGCTGGAACACTATGTCGTCCTTTTCATATCCATAATACTCGAATGTCGAAGTAACTCGTCTTGTAGGATATTCACATATAGCTCAGCATTGAGACCACCATCGATCCTGGTCAAGTATCCAACAAACATGATACGAAAAAGAGAAAAAAGAATTAGATTGCACATCCACAAGCTTAGCTTTGATCTATAACTGCTTCTCAGCACAATTAAATTTGCTTCTCAGCGCAATATTTACTGTACGGCCTCCTATACTGTATACTATACAAGAGGCATTAGTGTACATTATGATCAAAAGGCATAAGCCCACTCACCGCGTCAAGGTTGCCTCTTAGAGTGGGACCTACTCTAAATTTGGCGCAGCACTGTCGGCACCACAGCTCCGCACCAGCAGGCGTTTGGATCCGGACGTAAGCGGCACCCCTGCTTTCTGGCAATGCCACCCTGGCACCAGGCCCCACCAGCCCACAGGCGCAGCGCCACAGCAACAACGGCTGCCACCTAGCACTGAGCACTGCCCCATGTGAACAGTTGTTAAAGCTCACCTTGTTACCTGCTCGCAGTGCTGTGCCAAATTTAGAGTAGGTTCCTCTCCTAGAGGCAACCTTGGCGCGGTGAGTGGGCTTATGCCTTTTGATCAAATGTGCACTAATGCCTGTGGGGATTCGGCTCTGGTAGATAGGACCAGCGGGTGCAGTACAGAGGCAACGTTCAAGCTTGTAAATTAAATGTCCGTGTTTTATTCACACAACAAAAGAGCATCACAAAAACAGGTGGCTTGGTGTTTGTTCACACACACAAAAGTCCATAAACGGAAGAGTCACCTTAGCTCCTTGGTGTTAGCAAGTCCATAGACAGGCTTTTTCAGGCAGCCTGTTCGGTTTCTCAGAGGTCTGAGCCCTCCAGCTTGGCTCCAGCCGCAGGTCCCAAAAAGCAGCCCTCAGCTCCCAGCACTATTAGCAGCTCCAGGACAATCACACACTCAGACACAGCTGATGGCTGTGTTTTATACCAACCGAAAACATGGACTGGACCGTGGGAGCAGCCACCCACCCTACTCTTTAGCTGCTCCCAGTAAGAGCCGGCCCCGGATCGGCTTTGCAGCCATGCTATTTAAACAGAGTCAAGCAGCACTAGCTGCTGCAGACCAAAAACCCCGGCTCTTACCTCACCGAGGCCAGCAACCTCGGTGACACGTACCTGCCATCGCATATGACACCTTGCACCTTACCACATACCCCCCTTTGTTCAACCCTGATGGGGTGAACACACGTGAGGCAGTGGGCGCGGGACAGGGCATCTGCGTTGCCCTGCAAGCGGCCTGCCCTGTGTTCCACGGAGAACTTGAAATTTTGAAGAGATAGGAACCACCTGGTGACCCGAGCATTCCTCTCCTTGGCCTGACTCATCCATTTGAGGGGGAATGGTCGGTCACCAGGCAGAACCTCCTCCTAACAGGTAGTAGCGGAGAGATTCGAGTGCCCACTTGATAGCCAGGCACTCCCTCTCCACTATACTATATCTGGACTCGGCGGGACTGAGCTTACGGCTCAGGAAGACAACAGGATGTTCTTCCCCGTTGACCTCCTGCGACAGTACCGCACCGAGGCCTACCTCCAGGCGTCGGTCTGTACGACAAACTCCTTGTTGAAGTCGGGTGTCACCAAAACCGGGGACCCACACAGGGCCGACTTCAACGCGGAGAAAGCCTCCTCCGCCTTCTCACTCCAGCTAACCCTCCCAGACTTTCGCCCCTTCAACAGGTCTGTCAATGGCGCTGCTATTGTGGCAAAGTGGGGCACAAACCTCATGTAGTAACCTACAATCCCCAGGAACGACTTTACCTGCCTGGTGGTGACCGGTCGGGGCCAGTTACGAATGGCCTCTACCTTGGTTACCTGAGGTTTTGATGACTCCCGCCCAATTACATATCCCAGATATTTTGTCTCCTCTAACCCTATGGAGCACTTCTTTGGGTTAGCGGTCAGTCCGGCTTTCCTCAGGGCATCCACTACCGCCTGCACCTTGGGTAAATGGCTTTCCCAGTCGGTGCTGTGGATGACTACATCATCTAAGTAGGCCGAGGCGTACCGGCGATGTGGTCGCAGCACTATGTCCATTAACCTTTGGAAAGTGGCGGGGCGCCATGCAGGCAAAGGGTAACACCTTGTAGTGATACAGGCCCTGCGAGGGTAACAAATGCGGTTTTTCCTTAGCCGACTCCGTTAAGGGTACCTGCCAGTACCCTTTAGTGAGGTCCAGCACAGAAAAATAACGGGCTTGTCTAAACTTTCAACCAGCTCGTCTACTCGGGGCATGGGATGCTGCGTCAAACTTGGACACTTCATTTAATTTGCGAAAATCGTTGCAGAACCATAGCGTCCCATCCGGCTTGGGTATCAGGACTATGGGACTGGCCCACTCACTTTTCGACTCCTCAATGACATCGAGCTTCAACATTACTTGCACTTCCTCCGCGATGGCCCGTCGCCGAGCCTCGGGTACCCGGTATGGTTTTAACCGGATCTTGGCCTGAGGCTCAGTGACGATGTCATGTTGGATGAGAGGCGTGCGGCCAGGGAGGTCCGAGAACACATCCGTGTTCCGACTGATGAACTCCCTGACTTCCTGAACTTGTTTGGAAGACAGGCTGTCTGCAATTTTACCGTGGTTACTGCTTCACAGGCCTCGAACTGTGGGGCTGGACCCTTTTCACCTAGAAGCCCTGGCCGGGGGCTGTGGTCGTCGGCCGCGTCCCTATCTTTCCACGGCTTAAGTAAATTCACGTGGTACACCTGCTCCGGCTTGCGCCGCCTGGCTGGTGTACTTTGTAATTTACTTCCCTACCTTCTCGATCACCTCATAGGGGCCCTGCCACCTAGCTAGGAATTTGCTGTCAAGGGTGGGTACCAGAACCAAAACCCGATCTCCGGATTGAAGTCCCGTACCCGAGCCTGACGATTGTACACCCTACTCTGGGCTTGTTGCGCTGCCTCCATATGCTCCCGGACCAAGAGGCAACACCCTTTCCATTCGTTCCTGCATCTGGGCGACATACTCAATGACACTTTTGTGGGGGACAGGCTGTTGTTCCCATGCCTCCTTGGCGATATCCAACAGGCCCCGAGGGTGTCTGCCATAAAGCAGTTCGAAGGCGAGAACCCAGTAGAGGCCTGGGGTACCTCTCGCACTGCGAACATGAGATAGGGCAGAAGCAGGTCCCAGTCCTTCCCATCTCTAGACACCACCCTCTTTAACATATTTTTTAGAGTTTGGTTAAACCTCTCAACAAGACCGTCTGTTTGCGGATGGTAAGCGGACGTCCGTAACTGCTTTATACGCAACAATTTACACAGTTCCCTCATTACTTTGGACATAAAGGGGTCCCCTGGTCTGTCAGAACCTCTTTTGGCAGGCCCACACGGGAAAACATCTCCATTAACTCTTTGGCAATGAGCCTAGCTGAGGTATGTCGCAGAGGCACCGCCTCCGGATACCGAGTGGCATAGTCGAGAACTACCAGAATGTGTTGGTGGCCCCTGGCAGAACTTTGGTACAGGCCCAATTAAATCCATAGCGATTCGCTCAAGCGGTACTTCAATAATTGGCAGAGGTACCAGAGGACTACGGAAATGAGGCTGGGGGCTAGTTATCTGACAGGTTGGACAGGACTTACAATAATTTTCTACCTCCTTGAACACACTGGGCCAATAAAACCGCTGCAGTATGCGGTCCTGGGTTTTCTGCCACCCCAGGTGTCCCCCAAGGACATGTTGGTGGGCAAGCTCCATGACAAGCTTGCGATATGCTGTGGGCACCACCAACTGTTCAACCGGTTCACCTCGGATTTGGTTCACCCGATACAACATATCCCGCAGAACAATAAATCGTGGGAACATTAACTCAGCCCCTGGTTTCTGGGGTTTACCATCAATTTCCAGCACATTCTCCCAGGCCCTGGTTAGGGTTTGGTCCCGGTGTTGTGCGGTCCCAAAATTTTCCCCGGAGACATTGAGGTCTGCCAACTCAGGTCCCGGTGGCAAGTCCTCCGTGTCTCCCACCATTACACTCAATGGGGTTGTCTCCCCCTCTACCGCTGGAGCAGTGGTCACCCCTACCGCCGGCCCTTCAGACTCGGGCTCCCAGGGTTCTGGCCTTCCAGGGGTATCAGGCCACTCTACTAGGGTCACCCCTGTCTCGGGTCCCTCAGATACCTTTATTACCGGCCACAGCGCCGGAAAACCGGGGAAGTCCCTCCCAAGTATCAGTTCGTGTGGGAGTTTAGTAGCGACAGCCACCTCGTGGGTCCACCTACCAGCCGCGGTGGACAAAGTCACTAGTGCAGTGGGGTAGTCTTTCAGGTCTCCGTGGATGCACAGGACCCCGACTTTACGGCCAGTATACTCCGCAGGCCGTACAAGGGCAGCCCTTACCAGGAGACTAGACTCCCGGAGTCCAGCAGAGCCACCGCCAGAGAGTCTCCCACCTCTACCTGACACAGGTGGTTATGGTCCTGCACCTCACGGGTGCCAGTTGCGCACAGCTTCCGTGCATACAGGGAGTGGCGACCCCCGTAGTTCATATCCATCGGCTCATCCCGATGCGGACAGTCGGCCCGGATGTGGCCTGGCTCCTGACACCTCCAGCATACCACGGGAGGCGGATCCGCAGGGGGTACATGCCGTGCAGGTCTCTCTGTCGCCGGTCGTCGGAGCTGGGGTGGAGGCCTCCGGGGTTTGACTTGCCCCTTCCCAGCAAGACTCCCCTGCAGGTTTCTGGTGGCCTCGTAACGCTCCACCAGGTCGACCATCTCCAGGGCACTTACCGGAGACGCCTGGCCGACCCAGTGCTGGAGGGGATAAGGCAGGGCCCTCCAAAAGATGTCCGCCAACAGGCGATCCAACATGACAGTGGGACTCAGTAGATCGGGCTGCAGCCACTTCTGCAGCCTGTGCAGCAGATCGTAGTACTGCGGCCTAGCGGGCTCAGTCGTTTTAAAGTCCCACTGGTGGACTCTTTGAGCGCGGACCAGCACGTTCACCCCCAGTCTGGCCAGGATCTCTCCTTTCATGGTGTCATAATCGGCCGGCTAGTCGTCCGCCAAGTCGAAAAACACCTGCTGGGGTCCGGAAGCCAGGAACGGAGCGACCACCTCAGCCCACTGGTCGCGGGGCAGCTTCTCCCTCACGGCCACTTTTTCGAAGACTGCCAGGTAGGTCTCAGCATCGTCCTCGGGGTCATCTTGGGAATCGCCGCACGGACCGCTTTCCGGGCATCATGGGCACGGTGAGAGGCTCCAGTCGCTGCAACGCCATTACATGTTGCAACAGCAGCTGGTTTGTCTCCTGCTGCTGCTTGTTGGCCTCCCGCTGCTGTAAATTGGCCTCCACGAGAGCTTTTACAACTGCCTCCATTTTGTCAGGGTTCACGGGTTGAAACTTTGCCGGCTTGACATATGACATTAACTTTTGCTCAGCAAAACAAACAAAGTTCGGCGTTCACGCCAGCCTCACTGCGCATGCCCGCATCCGCCACCAAATGTGAGGATTCGCTCTGGTAGATAGGACCAGCGGGTGCAGTACAGAGGCAACGTTCAAGCTTGTAAATTAAATGTCCGTGTTTTATTCACACAACAAAAGAGCATCACAAAAACAGGTGGCTTGGTGTTTGTTCACACACACAAAAGTCCATAAACGGAAGAGTCACCTTAGCTCCTTGGTGTTAGCAAGTCCATAGACAGGCTTTTTCAGGCAGCCTGTTCGGTTTCACAGAGGTCTGAGCCCTCCAGCTTGGCTCCAGCCGCAGGTCCCAAAAAGCAGCCCTCAGCTCCCAGCACTATTAGCAGCTCCAGGACAATCACACACTCAGACACAGCTGATGGCTGTGTTTTATACCCAGCCGAAAACATGGACTGGACCGTGGGGAGCAGCCACCCACCCTACTCTTTAGCTGCTCCCAGTAAGAGCCGGCCCGGATCGGCTTTGCAGCCATGCTATTTAAACAGAGTCAAGCAGCACTAGCTGCTGCAGACCAAAACCCCGGCTCTTACCTCACCGAGGCCAGCAACCTCGGTGACACGTACCTGCCATCGCATATGACACCTTGCACCTTACCACATGCCTCTTATATAGCATGCAGTATAGGGGGTTCGTACACTAAATATTGTGCTGAGAAGCCATGTTAATTTTGCTGAGAAGCAGTAATAGATCAAAGCTAAGCTTGTGGATGTGCGATCTATTCTCTTTTTTTTTTCCCCTTCTTTTTTTTTTATATTTTGTTTGATAATTCTGTCCAGGATCAACACTCCTCCCATTCGGCACAGATGATTTTAATCAACAGTAGCATATAAGTGTTAATGGACCTGCTAGCTTTCAGTTGGAGTTCCATATAGCCTAGGACATGTTGTCTTAGACAACTGTTCAGATGGTGCGGTACGGTTGGTGGCCTTTTTGTCGCATGGTGCGGTGCTGCGTGGCAGCCATTGTTGCTGTGGTGCTGTTCTGGTGGGTAGGTGGGGCTCAGTCCCAGGGTGGCATTGCCAGGCAGCAGGGGTGCTGTTTGGCTGCTGGGTCCCGCCGCCTGCTGGTGCGGTGCTGTAGCGCTGGTGGTCGCCGCGCAGTGCCACGCCAAATTTAGAGTAGGTCCCACTCCAAGAGGCAACCTTGGCGCGGTGAGTGGGCTTTTGCCTTTTGATCAAAATGTGCACTAATGCCTCTTATATAGCATGCAGTATAGGGGGGGTTCGTACACTAAATATTGTGCTGAGAAGCCATGTTAATTTTGGATGTGCGATCTACTTTCTTTTTTTTTTTTCTTTTTTTTTATATATCAAGTATCCAACAAATGCCTTTGGCTATGAAACAACCCCATATCATCAGGCTTCCTCCACCGAACCTCACAGTTCCTCCAGTTTCTGGATCCGTTAGCCCCCTTTTCGCTTGTTTCTTCCAGACCAGGGGTGCACAACCTTTTCTGGTTGGGGGCCACATTGTCAGCCTGAACCAATTCCAAGGGCCGAAAATAAAACTTAAAGGGGTATTACCAACTTAAATACTGTATTTATGGCATATTGAACATACAGTATATATCAAAAATGTCTAGTTACAGTTCCAGGAATCCCATCTAATGGGAGAATACATGAAAGATACATGTGAGCAGCCATAAGGCATAGACATACATGTCTGTTACCAGATGATTGGGGGCCGCACAGAATGGTATCGAGGGCCGCATGTGGCCCCCCGGGCCGCAGGTTGTGCACCCCTGTTTCAGACCCATCTGCACCCATCAGAGCCAAGTTTATTAACACAGTTTTTCAAACTCGAGTCGACTCTTCTTATGACGATATTAAAGTCAAGGCTTCTTCGCCTTTTTTCGGGCCACCAGTCCAGGCTTGTGTAATGTGCGTCGCACCGTGTTTCACGGATGTCTGTGATCTCACTATTACGAAGCATACAAGCCACCTCCACTGCCGTGTTTGCCACGCCAGAACTGATAGACCTTGTGATGAGCCGACTTGTTGACTCCAATATTTTGCCTGGACGTCCACCTCTTGTCTTTGGAATGGATGGACGGACTTCATTTCCTTTTCTTCCAACTGTCGTGGCGCTCACATGATGCAGTTTGGCAATGTTCTTGGCCGAGATACCGCTATCGATGAGCGGATGATGCTGTTTCTTGGGAAATCTTCTTCATGGCGGCTCCTGGATTCAAACCAATGAACTTTCACTTGGGAATCAACCTAATAACACACCGAGCTATTAGGGAATGTGAGAACAGGTTGTAATTTGTAGTCTAAGAAGAAAAAGATTGTTCCACCACCAGGAGCAAAACAGTAACAATGCAGTTACATGAGAAGAATCTACATAACTAATCAGACGCTAAATAGCTGCAAGTCCAATTTCTGTATGAGATAGCCAAGATGATCGTCTATAAAATGATGGGAGTCTCACTTTGAAGCTATAGTGGATGGTGAGATATGGGGCCTGAAAGTGAAAAGTTCTAAACATTGTTACCCTTTTGCTCGTCAGTGTATCTGTCATTTTGGTCAATTTCTTTTTTTACTTTAATAGTTTTAGACAGTAAAAACTTGTTTCGAAATTCTAGAAGCTAGAACTTTTTTTTCTTCTTCCATTTTTGGGAGAGGGAATGAACAAAAAGAGCAAAAGAAAAAAACAACAACACAAAAATTCACTTTTCGGCATTCATTATGCTAAAAACTATACAAAAGAATGCATTTGTTCTATTGTTCAGGTCGTTACATTGTGGCAAGGTCAATTAGGTGTTTTTTTTTTTTTAAGAAAATTAAAATGTTTTTCTGTGTGTTTTATATGTTTTTATATATTTTTTATTTTAGTCCCACTAGAAAACTGGACAACACCAAAAAAGTAGGGGGTTGCCCTAAAACTGAAAAAGTTTTTTTTTTTTTTTTAAACTATCCCACCTCTACTGGAAGCCATGGAAATGACTTCATAAAATAGAACAGCCTTTGTCTTTTTTGTCTGGGATGTTGTGGTCACAGTGCGCTCCAAAAAAATCTCGATATAACGACAGATTTCAGATCGCGATCTGCGAGTGCCCATGACGCACGGAGGAAAAAGTCATCAGTATGTAAGAGGCGACTGTAAGCAGCGAACGTTTCCTGTTCAAAATCTTAATTGTCATGGCTTGTGGTTTCCTACACAACATGCCGGGGGCTGTGTACTCCGTGCTGTATCTAAGCTGCTGCAATATTTGAAGAGTGTGATCTAGAGGGGGCAGGGTGGACTTCCTGTGTATCACACCATTACCAATGTCATGATTAAAGAATACTAGAGGCCGTATCTCATCTTGTCTCCAGACTAGAGGACATATAGTAACATAGTAACATAGTATATAAGACCGAAAAAAGACATCTGTCCATCCAGTTCGGCCTGTTTCCTACAAGTTGATCCAGAGGAAGGCAAAAAAACCCCTGTGAGGCAGAAGCCAATTTTCCCCACTTAAGGGAAAAAATTCCTTCCCGACTCCAATCAGGCATCAGAATAACTCCCTGGATCAACGACCCCTCTCTAGTAGCTATAGCCTGTAATATTATTACACTCCAGAAATACATCCAGGCCCCTTTTGAATTCCTTTATTGTACTCACCATCACCACCTCCTCAGGCAGAGAGTTCCATAGTCTCACTGCTCTTACCGTAAAGAATCCTCTTCTATGTTTGTGTAGAAACCTTCTTTCCTCCAGACACAGAGGATGTCCCCTCGTCACAGTCACAGTCCTGGGGATAAATAGATGATGGGAGTGATCTCTGCACTGACCCCTGATATATTTATACATAGTTATTAGATCTCCCCTCAGTCGTCTTTTTCTAAACTGAATAACCTTAATTTTGATAACCTTTCAGGGTACTGTAGTTGCCCCATTCCTCTTGTATCCAGGCTAGAAGACATATCTCCTCTTGTATCCAGGCTAGAGGCCATATCTCATCTTGTATCCAGGCTAGAGGACATATCTCATCTTGTATCCAGGCTAGAGGACATATCTCATCTTGTATTCAGGCTAGAGGACATATCTCATCTTGTATCCAGGCTAAAGGACATATCTCCTCTTGTATCCAGGCTAGAGGCCATATCTCATCTTGTATCCAGGCTAGAGGACATATCTCCTCTTGTATCCAGGCTAGAGGCCATATCTCACCTTGTATCCAGGCTACAAGCCGTATCTCATCTTGTCTCCAGGCTAGAGGTGGCCCAACAGGGTCCTTTCGCTCTAATATTGTAATCAATTCCATCTATCAATATTACATTCAGACATTAAAAGCTTTATTCCAACATCTCCTTCTTGGTGCATTAGTTTTTTCTTGGTAATGAGTCTACTCTGCCTCTATAGTGGTTCTAGATCATAGACGTTGCTAGGATTACGGCTGCCCGCTCATCACCACTAGAGGCGCCCATGCGCAATGTGTTATTATTGAGTACAGTGTATAAACAGAATGCAGTAAGTGCCTTAGCTCCCTCTAGTGGTCACTGCAGGTTGCTAGAATTTTATCTTGTAACCCTATGTCACAGCAGGGGATTTGGAGCTTTGTATCAGACAAACAACCCAATTCCCTATAAAAGTGTATCATTAAATGAATCTGCACAGAAATTTGGACCTAAATAGGAGATGATGGCAAGTGTAGGAGATTCATTTAAAGAGGAACCCCATCATTTTGGATGCTGCTTCTGAACTACGATCAATGGTTTAGAAAAGAAGAACAGCGGCTTAACCTCTTGTTGCTCTGGATATGGTGCTCTTGTCAATTTGACTCAACCCGCCAAAGCAATTGATTAATTAAATGTAACTAGGACAGGCGCTCTACACTTGAAACCGAGAAAAGAGAATATATCCTTAGATGAGTAGTTAATCTTTCACAACTACATTCAGGATAGATAAAACTAGTTCAAGAACATAATTAAAAACAAATGGCTAGAGTAAATATAAGGGGCTCCAGTAAACGTAACAATGGTCTAATATAACAGTGGACTGTAGGTAGCTAGGGCAGGCACTTTGCATTATATTTTTATATAGCTATTTATTATAACACAGTTACATTAACAATTTGCATAAAATCTCTTCAGAAAAATAATGTAATAAAAATAGATCAGCTGAGGGAATAAAATAAAAATGAAACAAAAAATAAAAAATACCACATTCAATGGCAATATCGCACTATAGGTTGTACGGGCAATAGGTCCACTGGACGCTTGTTGAACAGCAGAGATTTGTGCAGCAGCCGTCTGATACGTATGACGTTAGTATCTATTGCACACACAGTTAAAGGGCTTGTCCGGGTTCAGAGCTGAACCTGGACATACCTCCATTTTCACCCGGCAGCTCCTCTGACTTGAGCATCGGGCAGTTTATGCTCGATGCTCTCCTTTGCCCTGTGCTAAATTGCGCAGGGCAAAGGCATTTCCGGAGTTCCAGTGATTAACCGGGCTCTCCATGGGGCTGCCAGGAAGCCTGGTGACATTATCGGCACTGATGGGCGGGCTTTAGCGCTGCGCTAGCCTCTAAAACGGCTAGGGCAGCGCTAAAGCACGCCCATCAGAGCCGGTGACGTCACCGAACACGGCAGTGTGTTATTGTAAACAAAAGAGCCCTTGCCCAGCGCGATCTAGCGCAGGGCAAGGGAGCACATCAGAGCATGAGATGCTCCGATGCTAACATCAGGGGTGCTGCCTGGGTGAAATTATGGGTGTGTCCGGGTTCAGATCTGAACCCGGACAACCCCTTTAAGTCCCATAGTACATCACATTTGCATATTAATATGATAGAATATAGGTAGTGGCTTTGCTTCTTTCTTCGATTTATTCACACAAGTGGTGTGCAGGGACTCTGTTTTCAAAAATGGATAGTCCGCGCTTCTTGTGCTAATAAGTATGTTAGTTTAATAAGGCCCCTTCCACATCAGCGTTTTTGCTTTCCGTCCTAGAGTTCCGTCCTCGGGGCTCTAGGACGGAAAGATACTGATCAGGATTTATCCTAATGTATTCTGAATGGAGAGAAATCCGTTCAGGATGCATCAGGATGTCTTCCGTTCAGTATGTGAACGTTTTTTGGACGTTGACAAAACCGCAGCATGCTACGGATTTGTCTCCGTCCAAAAATCCAGAAGACATGCCGCAATGCCGGATCCGGAATTAATGCCAATTAAAGTGCATTAATCCGGATCCGGAATTAAGATAAATGTCGTTTCGGCGCATTGCCGGATCCGACGTTTAGCTCTGCGCATGTGCAGTTCCGATCAGGGCCCCAGTGTAAGCTGGGGCTCCGATCAGTACCATAGCAGCCAGGACGCTACTGAAGTCCTGGCTGCCATGGTAAGTACTCCGCAGCAGTGTAATTACCTGTGCTGCGGCCTCCGGGCGCTCCTTCATGACGTCACAGGTCTGGGAAGCACATTGATCTATCCGCCGCGGGGACTTGTGGACGTCATGAAGGAGCGCCAGGCGCCACAGCGCAGGTAAGTACACTGCTGCGAGTACTTACCATGGCAGCCAGGACTTCAGTAGCGTCCTAGCTGCCATGGTAACCTAAAGCATATTGGAAGACTGATCAGGATCCTGATCAGTCTTCAAATGCTTTCAGGCGACTTGCGTTCTGACGCATCCGGGGGCCGGAAGTGCCTGCCGGATCCTCGGAACGCAAGTGTGAAAGAGGCCTAAGTCTGTTAGTTTGTTCAGTGCAGCGATACAGTAAAGCGATACATTAGAATGTTTCTTATTTTGTATTGTTTCCACCTTAACACTTATAGTTCTGTTTGACCTATATTCAGCGCTGATTGTTTGTATCAATATGTCTCCAACAGTGATCAATATCGAATACTCACTGTTAGCAGTTGGTGTTTCCCACCCGTGGCGTCCCACGTGGCTGTTTGCAGGCTCACCTCCGCCTCTGCGTCTCTTCATTTGGTAGTCGTAATATTACCTTTATTACTCTTTCACACGGTAGAGGTCTTACGGGTTCTGTGACTTATGCGATGCTTGGTGTCCCACGTGTCTCAACACGCCAACCTCAAACTGCCCGGTTCTTTTCAGAGATGGAAGACAGTTATAGTATCCGTGGGGAGCGCTCCACACCTCTTTTAATAGAAGTGTATATTCTTTATCTTTCCAAGATTATTAGTAAGTGGGTCCTGGGTCCTATGTGTATGCCTGTTCATGCCCGACGCGTTTCAGAGTTTAAACTAACTCCTTCCTCAGTGGCTGCCTTTTTAATTATGTTCTTGAGTTGGTTTTATCTATCGTGAATGTAGTTGTGAAATATTAACTACTCATCTAAGGATATATTCTCTTTTCTCGGTTTCCAGTGGAGAGCGCCTGTCCTAGTTCCATTCAATGAATCAATTGCTTCTGAACTGCAGCTCTAGGTGTGACTGGAGCGGAAGCATGAAGTAGCTCTACAAAGTGTATCAGTCCACCAGGGAGCGGGCATTTTCCTAGTTATTTCAGTTTTTGGAAAAGCTATGCAGTGATACCTCTCTTCTTTCATGTGGCGCACTGACAGGTAGATTTATCATTCCGAACTCCAGGAAAGCTGGGTGATAACCTCAAATGTCAGCAGAGAATGACTTAAGCCTATATGTTTACCGGTGGAAATATCTCTCTCTTACTTTTCCTGTAATGCTTTTTTTTCTTGCCGCGGTCAACCACTTCCCCCGTCCGATCTACAGGTTTTGCTATGAGCACACAGTCCAGGCCGCCGGTCAGTTTCATTTCTCTTTGTGTAACTCGGTCACTTCTGATGATCTAGTTCCAATTCCTCCTTTCCATTTTCAAGATCTCTGCTTGCTGTCCTTTCATGAGAACCTTCTTGTTCCCTTCCCGATCCTGTACACTGGAGCATTACAAGACAGACTTGTGATCCGTGGTGGCAGGTCCGTCAGCTGTGCCAGCAGGACTAGCACAGCTCAGATTTTTCAGCCCCTGGATTCAAACAAGAATATTTCTATTCAATGACAGCAAGCAGGGATGTAAGAAAAGGAAACACTAAAGGTGGGTTTTACAGCGTAATTTTGCAGTGCCCGCGGCCGCGTCCTTTCTGCCTCTCATACATATCAATGGGAGGCGGCGCTGAGGATCGCGGATTGGCGACTTATAGTGCTGTCTGCCTTGAAATGAATGGTAGCCAGAAAGGATGCGGCCACTGGTAGGTTTTCCCTGAAATTTTGCTGTGCTACAATTACGCTGTAAAAGCTGCAATATAAACAGGCCCTTACACCGGATTTTAGCGTAAAAAGTCGCAAATCCTCCGGTTTGTGCCTCGTCATAAATGACATGCCTCCTCCAGCAGCACAGTCCCCATCATGACCGATCCAGCATACTTCAGTAAGTACACATGCTGTTCCCATAGGGGGTAACAGAGGGGTGTGAGGTCTGGTACCTGAAAGATGACCAGCAGAATTTTGAATACAGCTCTGGAGGTGACAGAAGTATATAATGTAACAAAAATGATTTCCATAATGAGTCAACATTCCTTAGAGTCTAAGGACCTGAAATAAAACACAAAGGGCCCCTGATAGTGACTCAGAATGGGGGTGCCCTACTAGTAGTCATGGTATAGCTGCAACCGACCGATTCAAGCCAATGAGAAGCGTGCAGCCTCTGGCAGCCTGCACGGAGGAAGTTCACACGTCCTGCTTATGATGCGTCCTCCTCCTTCGTACCCCCACATAGAGTTTCAAGGGGAAGACATTAACCAGCAGTGTGACATCCTGTGCTGTCAGGGGCTGGGGGGCGGCGAGCAGAGAGCGGCAGACAGGAAAGCAACCATGGGGATCCTGCAGCCGTCCTGTGCGCGCTCCTCTTCTGGCTGCCCTGGGGTAAGGAGAGCTGTGATTGATGGAAGGGGCTACGGCATCAGTATCATCTATCTATCTATCTATCTATCTATCTATCTATCTATCTATCTATCTATCTATCTATCTATCCATCCATCCATGTGCCCTATCTATCTATCTATCTATCTATCTATCTATCTATCTATCTATCTATCTATCCATCCATGTGCCATATCTATCTATCTATCTATACAATATCTATCTATCTATCTATCTATCTATCTATCTATCTATCTATCTATCTATCCATCCATGTGCCATATCTATCTATCTATCTATACAATATCTATCTATCTATCTATCTATCTATCTATCTATCTATCTATACAATATCTATCTATCTATCTATCTATCTATCTATCTATCTATCTATACAATATCTATCTCCTATCTATCTATCTATCTATCTATCTATCTATCTATCTATCTATCTCATATCTATCTATCTCATATCTATCTATCTCATATCTATCTATCTATCTATCTATCTATCTATCTATCTATCTATCTCATATCTATCTATCTATCTATCCTCTATCTATCTCATATCTATCTATCTATCTATCTATCTATCTATCTAATCTATCTACCATTTGTGATCACATTAGATACTCCATTATGATGGTGGCCCTGGGGCTAGCGGCGCAGGTTTGGGGGCCTTATCCATTGTGCTCTCAGGAGATAAGTCGCCACCAGAAGTTCTATCCATTTTAATGTCCGTCACATCTTACTTATTGATCTCCCGTCAGTGCGATCTGCTTATGGAGCCTCCTGCACATGACCATATGTTCAGTCTGAATCAGAGTTGCAACCGCCAGAAATTTCTGGACAGTCCGTAAAAATAGGTGACTTTTTTCCTGTGTCCGTGAAAAATGAGATGTGGTACTGCACGGAGGAAGTTCACACGTCCTGCTTATGATGCGTCCTCCTCCTTCGTACCCCCACATAGAGTTTCAAGGGGAAGACATTAACCAGCAGTGTGACATCCTGTGCTGTCAGGGGCTGGGGGCGGCGAGCAGAGAGCGGCAGACAGGAAAGCAACCATGGGGATCCTGCAGCCCGTCCTGTGCGCGCTCCTCTTCTGGCTGCCCTGGGGTAAGGAGAGCTGTGATTGATGGAAGGGCTACGGCATCAGTATTCATCTATCTATCTATCTATCTATCTATCTATCTATCTATCTATCTATCTATCTATCCATCCATGTGCCATATCTATCTATCTATCTATCTATCTATCTATCTATACCATATCTATCTATCTATCTATCTATCTATCTATCCATCTATCCATACATGTATCCATATCTATCTATCTATCTATCTATCTATCTATCTATCTATCTATCTATCTATCTATCTATCTCTCATATCTATCTATCTATCTATCTATCTATCTATCTATCTATCTATCTATCTATCTATTAATCTATCTATCTATCTATCTATCTATCTATCTATCTATCTATCTCTCATATCTATCTATCTATCTATCTATCTATCTCATATCTATCTATCTATCTATCTATCTATCTATACAATATCTATCTATCTATCTATCTATCTATCTATCTCATATCTATCTATCTATCTATCTATCTATCTATCTATCTATCTATACAATATCTATCTCATATCTATCTATCTATCTATCTATCTATCTATCTCATATCTATCTATCTTCATATCATCTATCTATCTTATCTATCTATCTATCTATCTATCTATCTATCTACCATTTGTGATCACATTAGATACTCCATTATGATGGTGGCCCTGGAGCTAGCGGCGCAGGTTGGGGGCCTTATCCATTGTGCTCTCAGGAGATAAGTCGCCACCAGAAGTTCTATCCATTTTAATGTCCGTCACATCTTACTTATTGATCTCCGTCAGTGCGATCTGCTTATGGAGCCTCCTGCACATGACCATATGTTCAGTCTGAATCAGAGTTGCAACCGCCAGAAATTTCTGGACAGTCCGTAAAAATAGGTGACTTTTTTCCTGTGTCCGTGAAAAATGAGATGTGGTACTGCACGGAGGAAGTTCACACGTCCTGCTTATGATGCGTCCTCCTCCTTCGTACCCCCCACATAGAGTTTCAAGGGAAGACATTAACCAGCAGTGTGACATCCTGTGCTGTCAGGGGCTGGGGGCGGCGAGCAGAGAGCGGCAGACAGGAAAGCAACCATGGGGATCCTGCAGCCCGTCCTGTGCGCGCTCCTCTTCTGGCTGCCCTGGGGTAAGGAGAGCTGTGATTGATGGAAGGGGCTACGGCATCAGTATCTATCTATCTATCTATCTATCTATCTATCTATCTATCTATCTATCTATCCATCCATGTGCCATATCTATCTATCTATCTATACAATATCTATCTATCTATACAATATCTATCTCCTATCTATCTATCTATCTATCTATCTATCTATCTATCTATCTATCTATCTATCTATCTATCTATCTATCTCTCATATCTATCTATCTATCTATCTATCTATCTATCTATCTATCTATCTATCTATACAATATCTATCTATCTATCTATCTATCTATCTCTCATATCTATCTATCTATCTATCTCATATCTATCTATCTATCTATCTATCTATACATATCTATCTATCTATCTATCTATCTATCTATCTTATCTATCTATCTATCTATCTATCTATCTATCTATCTATACAATATCTATCTCATATCTATCTATCTATCTATCTATCTATCTATCTATCTATCTATCTATACAATATCTATCTCATATCTATCTATCTATACAATATCTATCTATCTATCTATCTATCTATCTATCTATCTATCTATCTATCTATCTACCATTTGTGATCACATTAGATACTCCATTATGATGGTGGCCCTGGGGCTAGCGGCGCAGGTTGGGGGCCTTATCCATTGTGCTCTCAGGAGATAAGTCGCCACCAGAAGTTCTATCCATTTTAATGTCCGTCACATCTTACTTATTGATCTCCCGTCAGTGCGATCTGCTTATGGAGCCTCCTGCACATGACCATATGTTCAGTCCGAATCAGAGTTGCAACCGCCAGAAATTTCTGGACAGTCCGTAAAAATAGGTGACTTTTTTCCTGTGTCCGTGAAAAAATGAGATGTGGTACTTGGATAGATAATTTTGGATGTAGTTCTCACCATTTTACAGCTGACAGTAAATGCTGGTGATGAGTCCTTATCAGTATGTTCAGCTACAGACATGGATTACTTATCATCTTCATCATTCATTATGGTTTTCCACGGCGTCCGTAAAAATTGTTGGCTGTCCATAATTGACATAAGTTGTACAGAAAAACAAAAAAATCTGGTTGGCAACCCTGGTCCGGATCCAATCCGCACTTTTGCAGATCGGATGTGGACTCTTTAGTTTGCGATGTCCGCTCTGCGGCCCTGCACAAAACCACAGAGCCGTCCGATTGTTGTCCGTTTTGCATCAAGAATAGAACATTTCTACAGGAGTTAAAAAAGAAATGGCGGCATGCTCTCGGGCGGATCCGTGTCTTGTGGATCCTCGATTTGTGGACCTGGAGAGAGATGGTGTGATAACTGCTGGGGCACTTCTTAGTTCTGTAACAAACCAAGGGTGATACTGTCTGCTGAGCTGATGTATCTAAGCCTCTCATGTGTGATAGTGCCTGCTGTGCTGGTGTATCTAAGCCTCTCATGTGTGATACTGTCTGCTGAGCTGATGTATCTAAGCCTCTCATGTGTGATACTGTCTGCAGAGCTGATGTATCTGAGCCTTACATGTGTGATACTGTCTGCTGAGCTGATGTATCTGAGCCTCTCATGTGTGATACTGTCTGCTGAGCTGATGTATCTAAGCCTCTCATGTGTGATACTGTCTGCTGAGCTGATGTATCTAAGCCTCTCATGTGTGATACTGTCTGCTGAGCTGATGTATCTGAGCCTTACATGTGTGATACTGTCTGCTGAGCTGATGTATCTGAGCCTCTCATGTGTGATACTGTCTGCTGAGCTGATGTATCTAAGCCTCTCATGTGTGATACTGTCTGCAGAGCTGATGTATCTGAGCCTCTCATGTGTGATAGTGCCTGCTGTGCTGGTGTATCTAAGCCTTACATGTGTGATACTGTCTGCTGAGCTGATGTATCTAAGCCTCTCATGTGTGATACTGTCTGCTGAGCTGATGTATCTGAGCCTCTCATGTGTGATACTGCCTGTTGTGCTGGTGTATCTAAGCCTCTCATGTGTGATACTGTCTGCTGAGCTTATGTATCTGAGCCTTACATGTGTGATACTGCCTGCTGTGCCGGTGTATCTAAACTTTACATGTGCGATACTGCCTACTGAGCTGATGTATCTAAGCCTCTCACATGTGATACTGCCTGTTGTGCTGGTGTATCTAAGCCTCTCATGTGTTATACTGTCTGCTGAGCTGATGTATCTGAGCCTTACATGTGTGATACTGCCTGCTGTGCTGGTGTATCTAAGCCTTACATGTGCGATACTGTCTGCTGAGCTGATGTATCTAAGCCTCTCATGTGTGATGCTGTCTACTAAGCTGATGTATCTAAGCCTCTCACGTGCGATACTGCCTGCTGTGCTGGTGTATCTAAGCCTTACATGTGTGATTCTGCCTGTTATGATGGTGTATCTAAGTTTATGTGTGATACTGTCTGCTGAGCTGATGCATCTAAGCTTCTTGTGTGTGATACTCCCTGCTGTGCTGTCTGTTAGCCTTCTGTCTGTGATACTGTCTGCTGAGATGATGCATCTAATATTCTCATGTGTGATACTGCCTGCTGTGGTGTATCTAAGCTTTTGTGTGATACTGTCTGCAGTGCTGGTGTATCTAAGCCTTACATGTATGATACTGCCTGTTATGATGGTGTATCTAAGCCCACAACGCCTGGTAGCCTACAATGTCCCTTTAAGTGTACTTGTGCACATGTCACGGTGCTCCTACCTGGATACGTTAGACCCTAGGCGTTGGCACCGAAGCAATGAAAAAGTGGAGTTGTTGATGAAGGGGATGATGAAACAAACTGAGTCCAGACCTTGTGTTGAAGTTGAAAACAGCTTTACTTTAATAAACGTTTCTCCAACGGTTTACAGACTTTGTCTTGGTTCCAGCAGGCTTTATCATAAAGTGGCAGGGAAACTCCTCTTTACTACATCTGTTGCTCTCTGACTCTGCTGTGCTGACAGGCTGACTGAATAACTTTTCCTGAGCTGTATGCTGCAACTTCTCTCTTTGTAGTCTGACTCTAGCTTAATCCAGGGAAACTTTACCCCTGGCTTCAGAGGCTTCAAGCTGTGGCCTCCATATCCAACAGAACTGAAGGTGCTCTGGCTGGCCTAAACAAGGCACCTGCTGCACACCCTCCCTTGGAAGGGGGTAAACTAGAACTAACTCTAACTAGACCTCTACCCTCACTGCAGCAAGTGGGACACGCCCACCACACCACAAAGGGTGGGGGTGGGGGGTTGTTAGACTGGAATGGAAAGCTCCATTGTATGTACCTGTAGCTCTGCCATTTATGCTGCCATCTGCTGGTGAACCAGGCACATTACACATGAACATATTATTAATATGCACATTATACAGGACCTGGAAATAAATACATAGGATGACATGTGGTTAACCATAGGACACAGTAGCGGGGTGCAGAAGTGGTAATGCCACTCTGGGGCGTTACACATCTAAGCTTCTCATGTGTGATACTGTCTGCTGTGCTGGTGTATCTAAGCTTCTCATGTGTGATACTGTCTGCTGTGCTGGTGTATCTAAGCTTATCATGTGTGATACTGTCTGCTGTGCTGGTGTATCTAAGCTTATCATGTGTGATACTGTCTTCTGAGCTGATGCATCTAAGCTTCTCATGTGTGATACTGTCTGCTGTGCTGGTGTATCTAAGCTTATCATGTGTGATACTGTCTGCTGTGCTGGTGTATCTAACCTTATCATGTGTGATACTGTCTGCTGTGCTGGTGTATCCAACCTTATCATGTGTGATACTGTCTCCTGTGCTGGTGTATCCAACCTTATCATGTGTGATACTGTCTCCTGTGCTGGTGTATCCAACCTTATCATGTGTGATACTGTCTGCTGTGCTGGTGTATCCAACCTTATCATGTGTGATACTGTCTGCTGTGCTGGTGTATCTAAGCTTATCATGTGTGATACTGTCTGCTGTGCTGGTGTATCTAAGCTTATCATGTGTGATACTGTCTGCTGTGCTGGTGTATTCAACCTTATCATGTGTGATACTGTCTGCTGTGCTGGTGTATCTAAGCTTATCATGTGTGATACTGTCTGCTGTGCTGGTGTATCTAAGCTTATCATGTGTGATACTATCTGCTGTGCTGGTGTATCTAAGCTTATCATGTGTGATACTGTCTACTGTGCTGGTGTATCTAAGCTTATCATGTGTGATACTGTCTGCTGTGCTGGTGTATCTAAGCTTATCATGTGTGATACTGTCTGCTGTGCTGGTGTATCTAAGCTTCTCATGTGTGATACTGTCTGCTGTGCTGGTGTATCTAAGCTTATCATGTGTGATACTGTCTTCTGAGCTGATGCATCTAAGCTTCTCATGTGTGATACTGTCTGCTGTGCTGGTGTATCTAAGCTTATCATGTGTGATACTGTCTGCTGTGCTGGTGTATCTAACCTTATCATGTGTGATACTGTCTGCTGTGCTGGTGTATCCAACCTTATCATGTGTGATACTGTCTCCTGTGCTGGTGTATCCAACCTTATCATGTGTGATACTGTCTGCTGTGCTGGTGTATCCAACCTTATCATGTGTGATACTGTCTGCTGTGCTGGTTGTATTCAACCTTATCATGTGTGATACTGTCTGCTGTGCTGGTGTATCTAAGCTTATCATGTGTGATACTGTCTGCTGTGCTGGTGTATCTAAGCTTATCATGTGTGATACTGTCTGCTGTGCTGGTGTATTCAACCTTATCATGTGTGATACTGTCTGCTGTGCTGGTGTATCTAAGCTTATCATGTGTGATACTGTCTGCTGTGCTGGTGTATCTAAGCTTATCATGTGTGATACCGCCTGCTGTGCTGGTGTATCTAAGCTTATCATGTGTGATACTGTCTGCTGTGCTGGTGTATCTAAGCTTATCATGTGTGATACTGTCTGCTGTGCTGGTGTATTCAACCTTATCATGTGTGATACTGTCTGCTGTGCTGGTGTATCTAAGCTTATCATGTGTGATACTGTCTTCTGTGCTGGTGTATTCAACCTTATCATGTGTGATACTGTCTGCTGTGCTGGTGTATCTAAGCTTATCATGTGTGATACTGTCTGCTGTACTGGTGTATCTAAGCTTATCATGTGTGATACTGTCTGCTGTGCTGGTGTATCTAAGCTTATCATGTGTGATACTGTCTGCTGTGCTGGTGTATCTAAGCTTATCACGTGTGATACTGTCTGCTGTGCTGGTGTATCTAAGCTTATTATGTGTGATACTGTCTGCTGTGCTGGTGTATCTAAGCTTATCATGTGTGATACTGTCTTCTGTGCTGGTGTATCTAAGCTTATCATGTGTGATACTGTCTGCTGTGCTGGTGTATCTAAGCTTATTATGTGTGATAATGTCTGCTGTGCTGGTGTATCTAAGCTTATCATGTGTGATACTGTCTGCTGTGCTGGTGTATCTAAGCTTTTTGTGTGGCCTGTACGCGGACACATAAAAGACATTCAAAGAGGCGCTTTTCCCTGACCGGGCTAGGATTCGGCGCTCTCACCCAGGGGCGGATTAAGTGCATGATAGGCCCGGGGCTGTCTACCCAACTTGGCCCCCCCCCCCCCCCCCACCCACTCCATTTTAGGTTTCAGTTTTTTTTTCTGTATAAAGAGGCTGCGGTGCTTTGTAAGCGTCACAGTCTCTTCCTCGGCCATATGACATCACATTCATCGTTCACATGGCCTATCTGCAGCTCTGTCCTATCTGAGTGATTGGGGCTGAGCTGCAATACCAAGCACCGTGCTATCACATGGACAGCGCCGTGCTTGGTAAGGAGCAAAGAGGCTGCGGCGCTCACTGGAACATCGCGGTCTCCTCTAACAGCTGATTGGCGGGGGTGCCAGGAATCATACCCCCACCATCTCATAACTCTCTGAGTACAGATGTCATAGATGTTATCCTGCAGTCCTATGTAACACCCCACATAACACAGTGAATTATTGTGTTATGTGGGGTGTACCTAGGACTGCAGAGAACATGTACATTATCTGCACACAGAAAGTTATCACTGTTATCTGGGCTGTTACATAGGACTGCAGGTGAAAAATTTAAATTTGAGGTGCCAAATTAAAAATACATATGATTATGATAAAGACTTGGAGGAGAAGATGAGACGCAGGTCACAGTAGTGAGCCAGCTGTACATATAGGGGAATACAGCACCACATACCTCTTACATCCAGGGACTTCTCCTGTCATGTAGCTCTTCTCTTTCCTCTTCTCCTCCGTTTGACCCAGACCGCCATGACTAATTCCTCCCGCCGCATCTCGTCCCTACAGAGTTTGTTACACAGACACGTTAGATTTCTCATAATTGGGGTCATTTATCAAACTGGTGTAAATTAGAACTGGCTTAGTTGCCCATAGCAACCAATCAGATTCCACCTTTCATTTTCCAGAGGAGCTGTCAAAAATGAAAGGTGGAATCTGTGCTATGGACAACTAAGCCAGTTCTACTAACAGTTTGATAAATGACCCCAAAGATCCCTATAGTGTCTACAGCAGTTATAATGTCCCTAGAGTGCCCCCAGTAATACTAACATCCTATATTGTGCTCCAGGTAATAATCCCTGTATAGTGTCCCCCAATACCCCACACTACCCCCATATAGTATTTTCCCTTCACACTGCCCCCATACAGTAATTTCCCCCACACTGTCCCCATATAGTAATTTCCCCCAGACTGCCATCTATTAATTAATTTGCCCCCACACGGTCATCCATTAATTTGCCCCCACACGGTCATCCATTAATTTGCCCCCACACGGTCATCCATTAATTTGCCCCCACACGGTCATCCATTAATTTGCCCCCACACGGTCATCCATTAATTTGCCCCCGCATGGTCATCCATTAATTTGCCCCCACACGGTCATCCATTAATTAATTTTCCCCCACACGGTCATCCATTAATTAATTTTCCCCCACACTGCCATCCATTAATTTGCCCCCACAACTGCCATTCATTAATTTGCCCCCACAACTGCCATTCATTAATTTGCCCCCACAACTGCCATTCATTAATTTGCCCCCACAACTGCCATTCATTAATTTGCCCCCACAACTGCCATCCATTAATTTGCCCCCACACTGCCATCCATTAATTAGTTTGCCCCCACAACTGCCATTCATTAATTTGCCCCCACAACTGCCATTTATTAATTTGCCCCCACAACTGCCATTCATTAATTTGCCCCCACAACTGCCATCCATTAATTTGCCCCCACACTGCCATCCATTAATTAGTTTGCCCCACAACTGCCATTCATTAATTTGCCCCCACAACTGCCATCCATTAATTTGCCCCACACTGCCATCCATTAATTAGTTTGCCCCCACAACTGCCATTCATTAATTTGCCCCCACAACTGCCATCCATTAATTTTCCCACACTGACATCCATTAATTAGTTTGCCCCACAACTGCCATTCATTAATTTGCCCCCACAACTGCCATTCATTAATTTGCCCCACAACTGCCATTCATTAATTTTCCCCCACAACTGCCATTCATTAATTTGCCCCCACAACTGCCATTCATTAATTTGCCCCCACAACTGCCATTCATTAATTTGCCCCCACAACTGCCATTCATTAATTTGCCCCCACAACTGCCATCCATTAATTTGCCCCCACAACTGCCATCCATTAATTTGCCCCACACTGCCATCCATTAATTAGTTTGCCCCCACAACTGCCATTCATTAATTTGCCCCCACAACTGCCATTCATTAATTTGCCCCCACAACTGCCATTCATTAATTTGCCCCCACAACTGCCATTCATTAATTTGCCCCCACAACTGCCATTCATTAATTTGCCCCCACAACTGCCATTCATTAACTAATTTGCCCCCATGGAAAAATGCCCCACTGTCCCTAATATCCCCCCCAAAGTTAGCACACACACAAAAAAATAAAGAGCTAATACTTACCTGTATGCTGAATGGTGTGGCAGGCGCGCGTACATCAGAGCGTGCGCGCGCCACTCATACATGGCGCATCAGTGGCGTCATCGCGCGCGCCGGGCTTATACCACCACATAGGCCTCAGGCCTACTAGGCCTGAAGCCTATGGCGGTGATAGGCGGCGGGGCAGGGAACTATACGCTCCCGTGCCCCGCCGCAGTATGTGGCCCCCCAGTGATGCCGGGCCCGGGGCTGCCGACCCGAACGCCCCTATGTTAATCCGCCACTGTCTCACCGCCGCGGCCCGGGTTCGAATCCCCGTCAGGGAGAAGCGCCTATAAAAAACATTCTGCGTCTATATGTCGGCATGACCGTTCTGCAAAAAAAAAATAGAATGCGTCCTATTATTGCCCGTATTACGGAAAACAAGATGGGCCGGGTGGTCAAATGTGGAATGCACACAGCCAGTATCCGCCATGAGCCCGCAGTCCCGCGAACGCTCGTTCCTGAGAGTCTGCCCGTGTAAAGTTGCCGCAGATCACCAACATCAAATGCTCATTCATTGAGTGAAATGATTGCCGGTGCGGACACCTCAATCATCGTTTCTGGGCAGCATATTGTGGCGTCTGAACCGCGATCTGCGGCTGCACGAGGACGAGCGATCGCAGCAGCCGTGGCTCGTCCTCATACTGTGGAGGGGATCGCTGTAGGTGAATGCCGCTCTTATCTCCACTGACAGGGGGTAAAAACACGAGCTTCCTGTAAGTGGTGAGGAGGTTTTATCCTTTTGGTTTCTGTACTTGGTACTAGTCGCTGTCACTGGACGACCCCCAGGAACATGATATATGTGATATAAGTGATACATATCATCCGGTTATATTCTACTATATCCTTCATTTATAACATCCCTCCGGGGCAGTGCACCCCTCAGCTGATGCATCTTATCTGAGCCCCTGTATCTAAGCCTACCACTGTATGTGTGATACTGTCTGCTGAGCAACTGTATCTAATCCTATAATGCACGATACTGTCTGCTGAGCCACTGTATCTAATCCTATCATGTGTGATACTGTCTGCCGAGCTGTGTATCTAATCCTATCATGTGTGATACTGTATGCTGAGCAACTGTATCTAATCCTATTATGCGCAATACTGTCTGCTGAGCAACCGTATCTAATCCTATCATGTGTGATACTGTCTGCTGAGCCACTGTATCTAACCTTATCATGTGTGATACTGTCTACTGAGCCACTATCATGTGTGATACTGTCTGCTGAGCTGCTGTATCTAATCCTATTATGTGCGATACTGTCTGCTAAGCTGCTATATCTAATGCTATTATCTGTGATACTGTCTGCTGAGCCAATGTATCTAATCTTATCATGTGCGATACTGTCTGCTGAGCCAGTGTATCTAATCCTATCATGTGTGATACTTTCTGCTAATGCAACTGTATCTAATCTTATCATGTGTGATACTGTCTGCTGAGCAGTGTATCTAATCCTATCATGTGTGATACTGTCTGCTGAGCTGTGTATCTAATCCTATCATGTGTGATACTGTCTGCTGAGCTGCGTATCTAAGGTCTATCACGTGTGATACTGTTTGGTGAATCAATGTATACTAACCTATTGTGTCTTATACTGTCTCCTGAGCTGCTGTATCTAAGCCTACTACTTTATGTGCTGAGCCATTAACCTAAGCCTATCATGTGTGATACGGTCTGCTCAGCTGCGTATCTAAGGGCTATCGTGTGTGATACTGTTTCCTGAGCTGCGTATCTAAGCCTATCAAATGTGATACTGTCTGGTGAACCAATGTGTAGTAGCTTATCGTGTGTGAGACTGTCTTCTGTGCTGATGTATCTAAGCCAATCAAGTGTGATACGGTCTGCAGAGCTGCTGTATCTAAGCCTGTCATCTGTGATACTGTTTTATGAGTTGCTGTATCAAAACCTCACACATGTGTGATACCGCCTGGCAGTGTCTGCTGAACTGTGTATCTAAGCCAGTTATGTATGAAACAGTCTTGTGAGCTGCTGCATCTAAGCCTCACATGTGTGATACTGTCTCTTGTGTTGTTGTATCTAAGTCTTTTATGTATGGCATTTTTTGCTAAGCTGATGTAAGCCTGTTATCTGCCTGTTACTGTCTCATGAGCTTCTGTATCCAAGCCTTACATGCATGATACTGTCTGTTGAGCTGTGTATCCAAGCCAGTTATGTATGATACTGTGTCATGAGCTGCCGTATCTAAGCTTCTCCTGTGATACTGCCTCCTGTGCTGTTATATCTAATCCTTTCATGGGTGCCACTGTCTGCCGAGCTGCTGTATTTAAACCATGTCACCTATGGTGTTATTTCATGTGCTGCTGTATCTAAGCCTCACATGTGGTACTGTCTCTAAGACTAGTGTATATGAGCCGAACATGTGTGATGCTGTCTCATGCACTAATGTATCTAAGCCTATTATGTACAGCACTGTCTCCTGAGTTGCTGTATCTAAGCCTCTTCTGTGATACCTTCTCCTTTGCTACTCTATCTAAGCCTTTCATGGGTGACACTGCTGAGCTGCTGTATCTGAGCTTTATCATCTGTGATCCTCTCATTTGCTGCTGTATCTAAGCCTCACGTGTGGCCCTGTCTCTAGAACCAGTGTATCTAAGCCCATCATGTCTGATGCTGTCTCTTGTACTAGTGTATCTAATCCCATCATGTATAATGCTGCCTCCTGCACTGTTGTATCTAAGCCCATCATGTATAATGCTGCCTCCTGCACTGCTGTATCTAAGCCCATCATGTATAATGCTGCCTCCTGCACTGTTGTATCTAAGCCCATCATGTATAATGCTGCCTCTTGCACTGCTGTATCTAAGCCCATCATGTATAATGCTGCCTCCTGCACTGCTGTATCTAAGCCCATCATGTTCAATGCTGCCTCTTACACTGCTGTATCTAAGCCCATTATGTATAATGCTGCCTCCTGCACTGCTGTACCTAAGCCCATCATGTATAATGCTGCCTCCTGCACTGCTGTATCTAAGCCCATCATGTATAATACTGCCTCCTGCACTGCTGTATCTAAGCCCATCATGTATAATACTGCCTCCTGTACTACTGTATCTAAGCCCATCATGTATAATGCTGCCTCCTGTACTACTGTATCTAAGCCCATCATGTATAATGCTTCCTCCTGCACTGGTGTATCTAAGCCCATCATGTATAATGCTGCCTCCTGCACTGCTGTATCTAAGCCCATCATGTATAATGCTGCCTCCTGCACTGCTGTATCTAAGCCCATCATGTATAATGCTGCCTCCTGTACTGCTGTATCTAAGCCCATCATGTATAATGCTGCCTCCTGTACTGCTGTATCTAAGCCCATCATGTATAATGCTGCCTCCTGCACTGCTGTATCTAAGCCCATCATGTATAATACTGCCTCCTGTACTACTGTATCTGAGCCCATCCTGTATAATGCTGCCTCCTGCACTGCTGTATCTAAGCCCATCATGTATAATGCTGCCTCCTGTACTACTATATCTAAGCCCATCATGTATAATGCTGCCTCCTGCACTGCTGTATCTAAGCCCATCATGTATAATACTGCCTCCTGTACTACTGTATCTAAGCCCATCATGTATAATACTGCCTCCTGCACTGCTGTATCTAAGCCCATCATGTATAATGCTGCCTCCTGCACTGCTGTATCTAAGCCCATCATGTATAATGCTGCCTCCTGCACTGCTGTATCCTAAGCCCATCATGTATAATGCCGCCTCCGCACTGCCATCTGCCCATCATGTATAATGCTGCCCCTACTGCTGCATCTAAGCCCATCATGTATAATACCGCCTCCTGTCTACTGTATCTAAGCCCATCATGTATAATGCCGCCTCCTGCACTGCTGTATCTAAGCCCATCATGTATAATACTGCCTCCTGTACTACTATATCTAAGCCCATCATGTATAATGCTGCCTCCTGCACTGCTGTATCTAAGCCCATCATGTATAATGCTGCCTCCTGCACTGCTGTATCTAAGCCCATCATGTATAATGCTGCCTCCTGCACTGCTGTATCTAAGCCCATCATGTATAATGCTGCCTCCTGCACTGCTGTATCTAAGCCCATCATGTATAATGCTGCCTCCTGCACTGCTGTATCTAAGCCCATCATGTATAATGCTGCCTCCTGCACTGCTGTATCTAAGCCCATCATGTATAATGCTGCCTCCTGCACTGCTGTATCTAAGCCCATCATGTATAATACTGCCTCCTGCACTACTGTATCTAAGCCCATCATGTATAATGCTGCCTCCTGTACTACTGTATCTCAAGCCCATCATGTATAATACTGCCTCCTGTTCTACTACTATCTAAGCCCATCATGTATAATGCTGCCTCCTGCACTGCTGTATCTAAGCCCATCATGTATAATGCTGCCTCCTGCACTGCTTGATATCTAAGCCCATCATGTATAATGCTGCCTCCTGTACTACTATATCTAAGCCCATCATGTATAATGCTGCCTCCTGCACTGCTGTATCTAAGCCCATCATGTATAATGCTGCCTCCTGCACTGCTGTATCTAAGCCCATCATGTATAATGCTGCCTCCTGTACTACTGTATCTAAGCCCATCATGTATAATGCTGCCTCCTGTACTACTGTATCTAAGCCCATCATGTATAATACTACCTCCTGTTCTACTATATCTAAGCCCATCATGTATAATGCTGCCTCCTGCACTGCTGTATCTAAGCCCATCATGTATAATGCTGCCTCCTGCACTGCTGTATCTAAGCCCATCATGTATAATGCTGCCTCCTGCACTGCTGTATCTAAGCCCATCATGTATAATGCTGCCTCCTGTACTACTGTATCTAGCCCATCATGTATAATGCTGCCTCCTGCACTGCTGTATCTAAGCCCATCATGTATAATCTGCCTCCTGCACTGCTGTATCTAAGCCCATCATGTATAATGCTGCCTCCTGCACTGCTGTATCTAAGCCCATCATGTATAATGCTGCCTCCTGCACTGCTGTATCTAAGCCCATCATGTATAATACTGCCTCCTGCACTGCTGTATCTAAGCCCATCATGTATAATACTGCCTCCTGCACTGCTGTATCTAAGCCCATCATGTATAATACTGCCTCCTGCACTGCTGTATCTAAGCCCATCATGTATAATGCTGCCTCCTGCACTGCTGTATCTAAGCCCATCATGTATAATGCTGCCTCCTGCACTGCTGTATCTAAGCCCATCATGTATAATGCTGCCTCCTGCACTGCTGTATCTAAGCCCATCATGTATAATACTGCCTCCTGCACTGCTGTATCTAAGCCCATCATGTATAATGCTGCCTCCTGCACTGCTGTATCTAAGCCCATCATGTATAATGCTGCCTCCTGCACTGCTGTATCTAAGCCCATCATGTATAATACTGCCTCCTGCACTGCTGTATCTAAGCCCATCATGTATAATACTGCCTCCTGCACTGCTGTATCTAAGCCCATCATGTATAATACTGCCTCCTGCACTGCTGTATCTAAGCCCATCATGTATAATGCTGCCTCCTGCACTGCTGTATCTAAGCCCATCATGTATAATGCTGCCTCCTGCACTGCTGTATCTAAGCCCATCATGTATAATACTGCCTCCTGCACTGCTGTATCTAAGCCCATCATGTATAATACTGCCTCCTGCACTGCTGTATCTAAGCCCATCATGTATAATACTGCCTCCTGCACTGCTGTATCTAAGCCCATCATGTATAATACTGCCTCCTGCACTGCTGTATCTAAGCCCATCATGTATAATACTGCCTCCTGCACTGCTGTATCTAAGCCCATCATGTATAATGCTGCCTCCTGCACTGCTGTATCTAAGCCCATCATGTATAATGCTGCCTCCTGTACTACTGTATCTAAGCCCATCATGTATAATGCTGCCTCCTGCACTGCTGTATCTAAGCCCATCATGTATAATACTGCCTCCTGCACTACTGTATCTAAGCCCATCATGTATAATGCTGCCTCCTGCACTGCTGTATCTAAGCCCATCATGTATAATGCTGCCTCCTGCACTGCTGTATCTAAGCCCATCATGTATAATGCTGCCTCCTGCACTGCTGTATCTAAGCCCATCATGTATAATGCTGCCTCCTGCACTGCTGTATCTAAGCCCATCATGTATAATACTGCCTCCTGCACTGCTGTATCTAAGCCCATCATGTATAATGCTGCCTCCTGCACTGCTGTATCTAAGCCCATCATGTATAATGCTGCCTCCTGCACTGCTGTATCTAAGCCCATCATGTATAATACTGCCTCCTGCACTGCTGTATCTAAGCCCATCATGTATAATGCTGCCTCCTGCACTGCTGTATCTAAGCCCATCATGTATAATGCTGCCTCCTGCACTGCTGTATCTAAGCCCATCATGTATAATACTGCCTCCTGCACTGCTGTATCTAAGCCCATCATGTATAATACTGCCTCCTGCACTGCTGTATCTAAGCCCATCATGTATAATACTGCCTCCTGCACTGCTGTATCTAAGCCCATCATGTATAATACTGCCTCCTGCACTGCTGTATCTAAGCCCATCATGTATAATACTGCCTCCTGCACTGCTGTATCTAAGCCCATCATGTATAATACTGCCTCCTGTACTACTGTATCTAAGCCCATCATGTATAATACTGCCTCCTGCACTGCTGTATCTAAGCCCATCATGTATAATGCTGCCTCCTGCACTGCTGTATCTAAGCCCATCATGTATAATACTGCCTCCTGCACTGCTGTATCTAAGCCCATCATGTATAATGCTGCCTCCTGCACTGCTGTATCTAAGCCCATCATGTATAATACTGCCTCCTGTACTACTGTATCTAAGCCCATCATGTATAATGCTGCCTCCTGCACTGCTGTATCTAAGCCCATCATGTATAATGCTGCCTCCTGCACTGCTGTATCTAAGCCCATCATGTATAATACTGCCTCCTGCACTGCTGTATCTAAGCCCATCATGTATAATGCTGCCTCCTGCACTGCTGTATCTAAGCCCATCATGTATAATACTGCCTCCTGCACTGCTGTATCTAAGCCCATCATGTATAATACTGCCTCCTGCACTGCTGTATCTAAGCCCATCATGTATAATACTGCCTCCTGCACTGCTGTATCTAAGCCCATCATGTATAATGCTGCCTCCTGCACTGCTGTATCTAAGCCCATCATGTATAATACTGCCTCCTGTACTACTGTATCTAAGCCCATCATGTATAATGCTGCCTCCTGCACTGCTGTATCTAAGCCCATCATGTATAATACTGCCTCCTGTACTACTGTATCTAAGCCCATCATGTATAATACTGCCTCCTGCACTGCTGTATCTAAGCCCATCATGTATAATGCTGCCTCCTGCACTGCTGTATCTAAGCCCATCATGTATAATGCTCCCTCCTGCACTGCTGTATCTAAGCCCATCATGTATAATGCTGCCTCCTGCACTGCTGTATCTAAGCCCATCATGTATAATGCTGCCTCCTGCACTGCTGTATCTAAGCCCATCATGTATAATGCTGCCTCCTGTACTACTGTATCTAAGCCCATCATGTATAATACTGCCTCCTGCACTGCTGTATCTAAGCCCATCATGTATAATGCTGCCTCCTGCACTGCTGTATCTCAGCCCATCATGTATAATGCTGCCTCCTGCACTGCTGTATCTAAGCCCATCATGTATAATACTGCCTCCTGCACTGCTGTATCTAAGCCCATCATGTATAATGCTGCCTCCTGTACTACTGTATCTAAGCCCATCATGTATAATACTGCCTCCTGCACTGCTGTATCTAAGCCCATCATGTATAATGCTGCCTCCAGCACTGCTGTATCTAAGCCCATCATGTATAATGCTCCCTCCTGCACTGCTGTATCTAAGCCCATCATGTATAATACTGCCTCCTGCACTGCTGTATCTAAGCCCATCATGTATAATACTGCCTCCTGCACTGCTGTATCTAAGCCCATCATGTATAATACTGCCTCCTGCACTGCTGTATCTAAGCCCATCATGTATAATACTGCCTCCTGCACTGCTGTATCTAAGCCCATCATGTATAATACTGCCTCCTGCACTGCTGTATCTAAGCCCATCATGTATAATACTGCCTCCTGTACTACTATATCTAAGCCCATCATGTATAATACTGCCTCCTGCACTGCTGTATCTAAGCCCATCATGTATAATACTGCCTCCTGCACTGCTGTATCTAAGCCCATCATGTATAATACTGCCTCCTGCACTGCTGTATCTAAGCCCATCATGTATAATGCTGCCTCCTGCACTGCTGTATCTAAGCCCATCATGTATAATACTGCCTCCTGTACTACTGTATCTAAGCCCATCATGTATAATGCTGCCTCCTGCACTGCTGTATCTAAGCCCATCATGTATAATACTGCCTCCTGCACTGCTGTATCTAAGCCCATCATGTATAATACTGCCTCCTGCACTGCTGTATCTAAGCCCATCATGTATAATGCTGCCTCCTGCACTGCTGTATCTAAGCCCATCATGTATAATACTGCCTCCTGTACTACTGTATCTAAGCCCATCATGTATAATGCTGCCTCCTGCACTGCTGTATCTAAGCCCATCATGTATAATGCTGCCTCCTGCACTGCTGTATCTAAGCCCATCATGTATAATACTGCCTCCTGCACTGCTGTATCTAAGCCCATCATGTATAATGCTGCCTCCTGCACTGCTGTATCTAAGCCCATCATGTATAATACTGCCTCCTGCACTGCTGTATCTAAGCCCATCATGTATAATGCTGCCTCCTGCACTGCTGTATCTAAGCCCATCATGTATAATGCTCCCTCCTGCACTGCTGTATCTAAGCCCATCATGTATAATACTGCCTCCTGCACTGCTGTATCTAAGCCCATCATGTATAATACTGCCTCCTGCACTGCTGTATCTAAGCCCATCATGTATAATACTGCCTCCTGCACTGCTGTATCTAAGCCCATCATGTATAATACTGCCTCCTGCACTGCTGTATCTAAGCCCATCATGTATAATACTGCCTCCTGCACTGCTGTATCTAAGCCCATCATGTATAATGCTGCCTCCTGCACTGCTGTATCTAAGCCCATCATGTATAATGCTGCCTCCTGTACTACTGTATCTAAGCCCATCATGTATAATGCTGCCTCCTGCACTGCTGTATCTAAGCCCATCATGTATAATGCTGCCTCCTGCACTGCTGTATCTAAGCCCATCATGTATAATACTGCCTCCTGTACTACTGTATCTAAGCCCATCATGTATAATACTGCCTCCTGCACTGCTGTATCTAAGCCCATCATGTATAATACTGCCTCCTGCACTGCTGTATCTAAGCCCATCATGTATAATACTGCCTCCTGCACTGCTGTATCTAAGCCCATCATGTATAATGCTGCCTCCTGCACTGCTGTATCTAAGCCCATCATGTATAATACTGCCTCCTGTACTACTGTATCTAAGCCCATCATGTATAATGCTGCCTCCTGCACTGCTGTATCTAAGCCCATCATGTATAATGCTGCCTCCTGCACTGCTGTATCTAAGCCCATCATGTATAATACTGCCTCCTGCACTGCTGTATCTAAGCCCATCATGTATAATGCTGCCTCCTGCACTGCTGTATCTAAGCCCATCATGTATAATACTGCCTCCTGCACTGCTGTATCTAAGCCCATCATGTATAATACTGCCTCCTGCACTGCTGTATCTAAGCCCATCATGTATAATACTGCCTCCTGCACTGCTGTATCTAAGCCCATCATGTATAATGCTGCCTCCTGCACTGCTGTATCTAAGCCCATCATGTATAATACTGCCTCCTGTACTACTGTATCTAAGCCCATCATGTATAATGCTGCCTCCTGCACTGCTGTATCTAAGCCCATCATGTATAATACTGCCTCCTGTACTACTGTATCTAGCAGTGATTCCTATATTCAGACTTCGATCCAAATTTCATGGAAAATTCGACGCGCTGCAAAGCCGAATTTCAGCGGTAAAAAATAAAAAAATCCTACTTACCTCAATTATTCGATCAGCGACGAAGCCAGCCGCTGCCATCTTGATTAGTGATGAGCGGCGTTGGCAACATTCGAATTTGCAATACTTATTCGCCATAAATTCGCCAAATTTGAGAATTTCTGATCTCCAGTCATTATTATTTACTTGATTGCGAAAATCGGCAATGTAATATATTCGCGATAAAAATTCGCAATCAGAATATTCGCGATTAACACTAAGGCTCCATTCACGACCGTATGTTGTCCGCCAAGGCGGATCCGTGTCCGCAAAAACGGATCCGTGTCCGTTTTTGCTGATCTATAGACTTCAATAGGACATGGCCCTATTGAAGTCTATGGATCAGCAAAGACGGACACAGATCCGTTTTTTTGCGGACACGGATCCGTTTTTGCGTGACAACATCGCGGTCGTGTGAATGGAGCCTAAGGGTCGAGCAACTTTACTATTGGTTGCTAGGGATGTTGCAAAGTGCCGATATTTGCGATTAGAATATTCACGATCAACACTATTTGCGAATACGAATATATGGCACTATATTCGCGAATATTCAGCGAATTCTCAAAGTGGCGATATTCGGGATTAAAATCCGTGATTCGAATTTTTGCGCTCAATGCTAATCTGATCTTGCACGAAATCCCAAGCATGGGCTCGTCACAATCAAATGGATGAGGATAAGTAAGACTTTTACATTTTTTATTTTTATTTTACTGTCAGATTCCGCTGATCAGCTATGAACGCAGCGTCTGACGAGTACAATGATGGGGCGCGCAATCGCTGTTCCTGTCATTGCACCCACAGCTTACAAAGTAATGGGCTTGGTGACGAAGTAACAATTTCACAATACTACGCTCGTCACCAGTTCCTAAGGAGTGGGAGCAGTGGGTGAGAACCGCACCGTGTTCCACAATTCTGCGGCTCTATAAATCATAAATCACTGAACCTCGGTGAAATGAAGACTTCTGTCCAGATTTATTCATTACTAGTGACAGAACATTTCCTGCGCAGTGACATTCCAGGGCCGAGCGCTGGGTGCTGCTGTGGGCCGCCAAACACAAGCCTGTGACTAATACCGAAACTCTGCGCACTGTACTGTGCACTGTGGGAAAATATTCTGTAAAACTTGCAATTTACTGATTTTAAATCTCTGCGGACTCTGATCTCATGAGTCCAGGAGGCGGTCCTACAGAGCGACAGTCCTGGATAGGAATGGAGGATGAGCTTGCCATTTAAATGGATAAATAACAAGTTATTCAGAATATTTTCCCAGAAACCTATATATCGATCTGCTCAGCTTGTTCTGCTCGAAACTATAAAAAGGGTTGCAGATGTGGTAACTGTAACCGGGCCCCAACCTTTAAAGGGTTTCTGTCACCTGACAAATGGGTATTAAGCTGGCTGACATTAACGATGTGCTAATGTCAGCTGAACATAACTATATTAGCGTTGCCCCTGCTCCTAGAGGCTCCGTTCTCCCATCTCTGGCCACGCCCTGCTTCGCTAGATTGACAGGGCCAGACAGTGTTCACCTCCTCCTGCCGGCCCTGTGTGCTGGGGAGATCTCGCGCTGTTCAGTATTCGGCGCAGGCGCAGTGAGGAAGCTGGCAGCCAGCGAGCACCCTTTACTTACTGCGCCTGCTCCGTATACTAAATGGGATGGCGCAGGCGCGAGGTTTACACTGCAGACAGGGGCGGAGATAGGACACCAACGCTGCCTGGAACTGTCAATCTAGTGAAGCATGACGTTGCCAGAGGTGGGAGAACGGAGCCTCTAGGAGCAGGGGCAACGCCCCTCCTGCTCCTAGAGGCTAATTAGCATATTATAAACGTTTGTTTTCTCAATAATGGCGGCACGCAGTGAGACGGCACTAATATAGTTGTGTTCAGCTGAGATTAGCACATCGTTAATGTCAGCCAGCTTAATACCCATTTCTCAGGTGACAGAAACCCTTTAAGGGGCCCGTAGTCCATTCAGATGCATAAAAAAACAGAATTACAAGAAACTGGTGCAAGGATTCCTCTTAAATACTCATGCACGCGACTGTTGTTGTTTTGCGGTCCATTTTTCACGGATCCGTTGTTCCGCATCTGAGTTTTTTTTTCTGATTTAAGTCCTACTCTGTTCCGTTATCCCACAAAACATATCTGTATGGTTTCCGGATGTGATCCGTTTTTTTGCGGATCGGAAACAGTAACCCTATTAATCACCAGACACATGAGCAACATGGGCTGGACATAGCATTTATACAGTGTGGATCCGCAAAATATGGATGAAATACGGATGTGTATTTTTTGCAAGATTTATTGACTTGAACGGGGCCTCAGATCGTGATTTGCGGACAATAATAGGCCATGCACTACTTTTTTGCGGAACGGCCATGCGGACAAACGGAAACGGAATGCACACGGAGTAAGTTCCATATTTTCTACAGCCCTATTGAAGTGAATGGTTCCGCATAGGGGCCGCACAAAAAACGGAACGGAAGTGGAAAGAAAATAAGGTCATGTGCATGAGCCCTTATGCATATAGCATGTAGTCATCAGATAACAGGGGATGTCATTAAGGGTTAGGTCAGTGGTTTCCAGCAGCAGACAGACGGTCGCCAGTCACATCCTTTGTGTAAGGTGATAAATGTAATACTTGGCGCTAGAATCACAAAATTATTCACAAATACAGTACAGGTGAAGCGCTGAAAAATTGAGAATATTGTGCAAAAGTTCATTTATTTCAGTAATGCAACTTAAAAGGTGAAACTAATATATAGAGAGACTCATTACAGGCAAAGCGAGGTATTTCCAGCCTTTATTTGTTATAATTTGGATGATTTTGGCTTAAAGTTTATGAAAACCCCAAAGTCACCATCTCAGGAACCCTCTGCTCAGGGGTGCGGATTAATTAGCTGACTAAAGTGTGACACTCTGAGCCTAGAACATTGAATCTTTTCACAATATCCTAATTTTAAGTTGCATTACTGAAATAAATGAACTTTGCACAATATTCTAATTTTTCGCGGTTCCCTGTACTGTATTTGTGAATAATTTTGTGATTCTAGCGCCAAGTATTACATTTATCACCTTACACAAAGGATGTGACTCCGACTGTCTGTCTGCTGCTGGAAACCACTGACCTAACCCTTACCCTAAGTTCACACCTGAGCGTTTTACAGCGCGTTCAAGCGCGCTGTAAAGCGCTCAAACATAAAAACCAATGCTTTCCTATGGCCCTGGTTCTCACTTGAGCGTTTTACAGCGCGTTTGAAGCGCTGTAAAACGCCCGACGCATAAACAAGTACTTGAGCTTTTTTGGGGCGTTTGTCGCGCGTTTGTGATTGACACCACAGTAGTCAATCACAAGAACACACGTACTGAATGCGCATTTCCTATTTGCAAAAACACGCTGAAATACGCGCGACAAACGCGCGTAAAGCGCGTTTTAGAACGCTCAGATCTGAACCCAGGGTTACACTGGGTTCCAGACCTGGCGTTTTAAGCCTAGCGTTTTCTGAGCGTTCAAGACGGGCGTTAACGCGCGTTTTTCAAGCGTTTTGGTAAATAGTGTAGGCGCATTTGACGGCGTTTATGTGATTGACTGCATAGTTGGCCAATGACCAAACAGCCCTCGCTATATAGTTTGGCCAATCTGAGTGCTTTAGAGGTGTGAAATTCCATGGTGGCTGATCCAGCATGTTGCAAACTTTGAAAACACGCGTCCATAGGCGCGTTTACGCTGCACAAATGCCCGAACAACACGCGTATCGCGTTTCCCATTGAAGTATATTGGCACCAAGCGCTCAAAGCGCCCGAGTTAACGAACATACTTGCTTATGCGTCGGGCGTTTTTAGGCGCGTTGACAGCGCATAAAAGCAGCGCAGTGTGAACCACCCCCATTGGAATGCATGGTTCCTGTACTGTTGTGCGCTTTTTTGCGCGTTCAACGCGGCGTTTTAAGCAAAAGTGTGAACTGAGTGTTAGGCTACATGCACCACGACCGCGGTGCCTGCCTCCGCATCCGCTCCTCCTTGAAATTTTGCGTCCGTCCAAAAAAAGCGGATGACGGACCGTTTTTTTGACGGATCCGATTTTTATGGCAGATCCATTATAAAAATGCCTATCCTTGTCCACAAACGTGAAAAAATAGGACATGCGCTATTTTTTGACGGAATGAAAGCTACGGATCATGGATGCGGAACAAAAGGGTTGACCATCCGCATTTTTGGCGGACCCATTGAAATGAATGGGAAGGCATCCTATCCCGCGAAAAAAACGGAACGGACGTAAACAAACAACGATTCGTGTGCATGGGGCCTTAATGACATCCCCTGTTATCTGATGACTACATGCTATATGCATAAGGGCTCATGCACACATAGCCCTGGACATAGTCCATGCAAATGAAATAAAAACCTCCATTCTTTACACTGCATGCTGATTTTATAGAACTTGGAAATTGTGCATAATGTTTTTTTTTTTAATTAGTGTTGTCACGATACCAAAATTTTGATCCAATACGATAAAAAAGTATTGAGATACTCGATATCATTTGATACCACGCTGAAAAAAATAAAACACCAAAAAAGCCGTGTGCAATCCATACTTTTCGGGGAATAGTGTGACAAAAATGAGAAATCATTTTTATTTTCTGTTCATCGCATAGGAGATATTTTTTTTTATAGTTTGGACTATTTCAGACCTAGTGATACCTAAAATGCTTATTTTCTACTGTTTATATAATTTTATAAGTAAAATTGGGAAAGGGGATGATTTAAATTTTTTATATTTTGGTATTTTTTTTTTACATTTTTTTTAAAATAACTATTAGCCCCCTTAGGGATAGAACCTGGGATCTATTAATCCCTTGTCCTATTCACCCTAATGGAGCTCTATTTGGGCGAATAGGATTTTCCGTCCCTGCTGCCCTGGGCTTTGTGCACACGGCAGCAGGGAGACTTACCATGGTAGCCAAGGGTTCAGTAGCGTCCTGGCTGCCATGGTAACCAATCAGAGCCCTGCAATTTCACTGTTGGGGCTCCGATCGGATGCTGCCACTGCCACCAATGATTATAATACTGGGATGGGGAGTCCACTGTGCCACCAATGCATATGATAAACCCTTAAAGGGGTTCTTTGGGAATTTAGAAAATGAAAATACTTAAATATTATTTTATTATAAATATATTCCCAAATACATTTTAATATTTATAATGACTCGTTATGTCTGGGGAGCAATCATCAGGAGAAATAAAATGGCCGCCGTACTATTCGTACACACAAAACCTGTCCTAATCACATAGGAGGACAAGTAACTTCAGAACACTGAGCTAAAGAGCTGCCTCATCCTGCTCTCTGCTCTGCTTGTCAGGGATTATGGTCCTGAATACAGATGATAAGAACTTTAGCTGAATCTCTGGGGAATTTATACAGAGGGGAAGGACAGGACCGACTGTGGCTGTGGTAATGGGGACTACATACAAATGCTGCTGCTCATTAGCCACACCTCACAATCCTCTCATGTCTCCTCATGATGTCCATTCCCACAGAGATTCACCTGTATTCAAGATCATAATCCCTGACAAGTAGAGCAGAGAGGAGGATGAGGCAGCACAGTAGCTCAGTGTTCTGAGGTAACTTGTCCTCCTGTGTGATTAGGACTGGTTCTATGTGCACTAATAGGGCAGAAGCCATTTTATTTCTCCTAATGATTGCTCCCTAGACAAAACGAACCATTATAACTCATGAAAGGCATTTGGGAATATATTTATATTTATATATCACATACCCATCACCAGGCCTCTATGACAGGGCGATACGGTTCGGTGGATCGTTGTGCCCTATCATAGAGGCTTGGTGATGGGAATGTGATACCTCCGGCACCGAAGCGTACATTTGTATTTAAGGGTTAATCATACGCATTGGTGGCACAGTGGCCTCCCACCTCAGTGTTATAATCATGTTAATTAATCATGTTAATTATCTTCATCGGTGGCAGCGGCAGCTTCCCAGCCCCTCCCTCTCTTTTCATTGGTGGCAGTGGCAGCCGGGTCACAGTGGGGATAGAGGGACCGTCTCCTTCTCCACTGTGCTGCTGAGGAGAACATGGTGCGCGCTGAGAGCACAGCCTAGTTCGGAGAAATAGCAAATCCCGGTATCGAATCGATCCGGGTAGAAAAGTATGGTTTGGGTATTGGTAATTCAATACCCGGTGCAACCCTATTTTAAATAGTGTAATTTACAAAAAGCATCATGACACTCATAAGTATGTACAGTCTTGAGTTCAAATTGAGAAGCCTAACCTTTATTCTTCTTCTTTTTTTTAATCTTTCAGCACTTTTAGCAGCACCTGCCAAACAAGGTAAATCACCTACTGCCGGTTGTACGGAAAATACAAGATAAAAAATGTCATCATTTATAATTAAGTGTAACTTGTCAGCTTTGTACAGGCAGTCCTATCTCTTGTGAGCAGGAGGAGCTGATCAGATGTATACATAGGGAGTCTAGTGGGTGGATCATCCTGAGATTAGGAGTCTAGTGGGCGGACTTATCACAGGACCGCCCACTGGATTTCTAAGCCCTGAATGAACAGAGGTTTAAATGAATGAAATACCACTATTTATATCACTCTGCTCAGCTCTTACTGCTCTATAATATGCTGCCTACAGTTCAGACACCATTTTAGTTCCCCTTTAAGTCACTAATTAAAACATTTATATCCACATGTTCCCATATGTCTACTCGTGTAAAGCAGAGGTGCACTGGAGTAGCTTGAGTAACACCCGCTGTCTGTGCCCACTGGCGGGCATGATCGCTCACTTGCATTTCTACTCTCTTTCTCTAATGGTCTGTGCCCATCACTTTCTCCGGGGGCACGACTGTTGGAGTAATATTCAACCTGTCCACTCCACAGTGAGGATGCTGCTTGCTCTCACCTGAAGTCCACTCTGGTCATAGGGTGTGCTCTTTCTGGCACCTAAAGGCCCAGCACGCATCCTAATTTGTCCCAGTCAATGGCAAGGGTGCCTGAGCAATAGGTTCTCCAGTTTGCTAGTCCCTGCAAAGTTATGATGTTATTCAGTTTTCATTTCCTTTACTGGAACTGCCTGTTTATCAGATTTGACCCTTAGCTGCCTGACCTCTGCCTGTTCCTCACGTTGCTCCTGTACTGCACTGACCTTTGGACTGTTTACTAGATTAAACTATCTCTGCCTGACCTGACCTCGGTTTGTCCACTGACTACAATGTTGTCTTTTCGCTTGGTTCTCCTCACCGGTGTCTCTTGACCTACCTGGGTCAGCTGTCACTGAACAGAGACTACATCAAGAGGTATCTGCCAGAGTCCAGAAAGGGTGAAGACCAGGGAACCCACTTAGATAACCCCCATAGAAGTAGTCCCAGGCTAAATCTGTTCAGTGGCACAGTAGGTCCACACCCATTGTGTAACACCTTGGCTCCACTTGAATGCTCACATCCCCAACATCGACCTTTGGACCGGTTTAGAACACCTCCCATACACTTTAGATGGTCATCTGGTCTCGCTGAAATTGGTGGGCTTAATTTGCATTCAACAAATGTCTTTGGCCATTTTTGCACATTCGATAATTATTACTAAGAGCGAAAAGGTTACAAAGGTGCATATATAGGATCAATATCCTTTAGGCTTGTGTTGATGTCTACTACAGGACTTAACATAAGGAGATATACTTTACCTGAGGGTCTGCTCTACTCATCATCCTCATCATCTCTTTTTATCTTACAGACCCGGCTTGTAGAGACTGTTACGGATTGATAACCCAACCCTGGTCGGGATCATCATCGGGGACATTGTCCTAACAGTTATCATAATCCTGGTGGTTTATTATTTCACCAAGCAGCGCTTCCAAAACCAGCAAAACAATGGTGAGGGAGATTTTGGGGATTTTTAATCTCACTTATGTACTGCTTCCCTTTGGGCTAATCTTATTGTTGGGGTCTGAATATTCAGGAGTTGCCTGGTTTGGAAGACGCCAAGCATATGCATGTTGGGCATCACCCTTGAACTGATACCCTGATCGATACCACTGTCTAATGTTGGCTTTAGGTGTCTTACTATAGGATTACACTCCGGTGGTTTCTGTTATTACATGGGTCTTTACTGTTCTATCTTTCAGATGACAAGAAAGTCTATATGAACATGCCGATGAACAGATAGAAAGTTCTTCACCTCCTAGACCTATACTGACACCATCATTAGTCAAAAAAACCCATCTCAAGTATCCTCTATATAGTTGATATGTTCTTCAGCATGTTGGAGCGAGACACTTGAAATTCACCAAGACTGAAGAGAAGAAATCTCGTTAATGACCGGTCAAAAAGAATTCCGTCCGTCTTAGGGTCCTTTCATACTGGCGTTTTGTTTTCCGGCATAGAGATCCGTTGTTGGAGTCTCTATGCCGGAAGAATCCTGATCAGGATCATCCCCATGCATTCTGAATGGAGAGAAATCCGTTCAGGATGCATCAGGATGTCTTCAGTTCAGGACCGGAACGTTTTGGACGCAGCAAATACCGCAGCATGCTGCGCTTGAAAAGCATTAATCCGGATCCGGCCTTAAGCTAAACGTCGTTTCGGCGCATCACCGGATCCGACGTTTAGTTTTTCTCAATTGTTACCATGGCAGCCAGGACGCTAAAGTCCTGGTTGCCACGGTAAACTGTAGCGGGGAGCGGGGAGCGGTATACTTACCATCCGTGTGGCTCCCGGGCGCTCCAGAGTGACGTCAGGGCGCCCTGCGTGCATGGATCACGTGATCGCATGGATCACGTGATCCATGCGCATGGGGCGCTCTGACGTCATTCTGGAGCGCCCAGAGCCGCACAGACTGTGAGTATACCGCTCCCCGCCTCGCTTCCTATGGCAACCAGGACGCTAGTAGCGTCCTGGCTGCCATAGTAACCTGAGTAATTTGAAGACTGATCAAGATCCTGATCAGTCTTCCTAATGCTCAGGCGACTTGCGTTCTGACGGATCCGGCGGGACGGAAGTGCCTGCCGGATCCTCAGAACGCAAGTGTGAAAGGACCCTTAGAGAAGGGAACATTGAACAAACGTTGAACTCAGGAGTTTAGAACGCATGGGTCCAGCCTTTGTCTCTGCTCATAAACCTCAACCAACCAATCATGGACTACATACCTACCGTGTTCGAGAATGCTATGTTTAAGGGAGGACTCACATAATGTATTTCGTTCGAATGCCCTCTTAACCAGATAATTCTCCATCACGGTAGGTCCGCGTACTGTCCATGCCACGAATTATAGAACATGTCCATTTCTTGTCCGTTTTTCAGACAAGAATATGCAGTTTTCAGTGGCTACGGTCATAGGTCTTCAGACGACACCACCGGCTTAACTACCCGAGACCCAAACATTGTAAAAAAATTCTGAAATAAATCAGCACAGAACATTAGACCGATTTAGGCCTTGTTCACATTTCCGCATCCATTGCACGTCCGTGAAAAAATAAGTGCGTGCAACATCCGTAAAGCATCTGTATTTGGTCCATTTGTTCGTTTCTTACCCTCAGTGTGTCATCCATATTTCACAGATGCTGTTCAGTTGAAAATTCATTTTCAGAGTGTCTCCTATCATGGGTCAGTGAAAACTAGACACCGTGAAATGACATCAGTGTTGTGTCCCATGATTTTCACGGACCCATAGACTTTGATAGGCGTGTTTGGTCACTGACCAAACTAATGCATGTATCCGTGATTTTTGGATACTGGAGTTTTTGTTTTTTTGCGTTTTCATTTTTCTTCTCCGTCTTCCTGGAGAAAAAATATATATTATTTTTACATCACCATATTCTGACCCCCATCACTTTTTTAGAGTTATGTCTACTGAGCTGTGTGGGGACTCATGTTTTGCGGGACGATCTGTAGTTTTTATTGATATTGTTTTGGCGTGTGTGTGGCTTCTTAATGTGGCCATTTTAAACCTTTTTCCGTTACGCCATTCCCCGTATTGAAAAATGTTTTAGATTTTTTTAGTACGGGTGTTTTCAGACGAGGTGATGCCCATGATGTTTATATTTTTGTACTATTTATGTCTTCATTTTTATTCTAGGGAAAGGGGTTGGGGTGCTTTTATATATATAATTTTTACATTTTTCTTTTACCTTTTTATGTTTTTGTAGCCATTCTAGGAGGATACTATGTTGAGTACTTTTTTATTCAATATTACCATACAGCAAATAGCAGCATAGTAATATGTGAATTGCTGATTTCTTATGTCGGTCAACATAGGATTTGCAGCTCTTCAGAGAGACCCAGCCTATTAGAGTGAATTACCAGCATCCCCAATCGCCGCATAGTTTTTCACTCTTTAGATGCCGTGATCACACTATATCACGGCATCGAAAGGCTGTAATGACCGCGATCAGAACTATTGCCGGTTACGGTCATTAGCCACGGGCCTCTGGAGTTTGAAACAGCAGAGACCCACCGGCCATGGTGCCGGCTGCACACGTGAGTGGGTGCCATGTTTAAACATCATGTACAGCGCTGGTAGCGAAGCGTTAAAATAAATGGGGACGTGTGCTGTTCGTGGAAAATGTGGCCTTAGGCGAGAAAACTGAATCAACCTTTCTAGGTACAAAATTCAGTGCTGATTATTTTATTATATTTTTTATAGTGTCAGCAGGGTATAGTTTTTCTTGTGTTTTAATACTAAAAAAAAAAAACCTTGAAAATATATATATTTTTCATCTGTATATTCTGACCCTCATAACTTTTTTTATTCCTACTTTTTTGGGGTGTGTGTGACACACGCATCAGAACAAAGGAACGCTCCTCTCATTGCTGCATATGGGAGCCGTTCCTGGCCTGTAAGCTTCCAGGTTTTCAGTATTTAAATGCTGGGGTAACATTTGACCATGGCATCTAAAGTGGTAAATTTCCGCTATCGGCGTTATTGCCCGATCGCAGACATTAGCACCAAGCCTCTGCTGTTTTAAAAGGCAGAGACGGTTGCAGCTAAGGCGCCCACTGCACTCTCGGGCGGGGGCAATTTTTAATTCACTCCTTCCGCAGTATATGTACGACACTGCAACTTGAGGGGTTAAAGGAGTTAGCCAGCGCCTGGATCTAAATACTTTTGTATTTGTATGCAATTAAAAATTTAGCATTAACGCTGAGTTATTCAATAAAATATATCTGTATATCGGCATTTGCTGTTTTTTTTTTTTTTTTAATTGCTTTGTCCGGCAAACTGAGAAGGCCGCACATGCTCAGTTTCACCCTTCAACTGCCTCCTGAGCTGTGATAGGCAGAGCATGGACACGCCCCCTTAGCTCCAGCAGAATGGACATGCCCCTGAGCTGAAGCAGAAAAGACAGTCCCTATGTGCTGCTAGCTTGATATAAATCTAGCAGAGCAATGAACGAGGAGATCTCTGGATCCATGTGAGGTACAGGGCTGGTTCTAGCTTTGTTAGAAAGAGGTTGTCATGTACTATAGGATGTCTGATTTTCATTCTCATCCATAATGGGATAACCCCTTTAAAGGAGACACGTCACATGTAAAATACAGTTCAATCTGTAGGCAGCATGTTATAGAGCAGGAGATGCTGAGCAGATTGATGTATAGTTTAATGGGAAAAGATTCTGTAAAACTTGTATTTCGTTCCTTTAATCAACTGTTCATTCTGGTTTTAAGAGTCCAGTGGGCGGAGCTGCCAGTTATTGACTGTATATATAGACGTAGCTGTCAATCACTGATCCACTGCGCTACAAAGTCCAAATTGAGCTGAGAATCTAACACGTTGCCCACAGATTGAACTGCATGTTTAATGTTGTGCATTCCCTTTAAAGTGAAACTCCAACTTTAATCATCATATTTTTAGGTCCAACCTTCTGTGATGATATTTTCTTATGCTTATCATAGTCACCGCACCCTTTTTTTCAGATACAGAGCTCCTAGACAGAGAGTTACATGGAAGAATTCTAGCTGTCTGCAATCACCACTAGAGGGAGCTCAGGAGCACCTTGCCTAGTCTTTATTATTGAGCTCAATGTAGAAGCAGTTTGCAGTATGCTCCTAAGCTCCCCCTAGTGGTGGGGAAAGGCAGCAAGAATTTAATTATTTACGTCGTTTGATCGTATCCTACAGAGTTACAATGTATCAGTTGTGCCAGTGGGACGTGATCAGGACTGGGATGTAAGCCAGAATGTTTCCATTCACTACATGCAGGCAGAGGTCTTGAAAAGCTGAATAAGGGAAATATAGAATGTATTAGAAAGTCACAGACCTTTTCATTATGCATTAATTAGGCACTATTCACAAGGCGGGCTGCTGGCCCTTTAATGTGGGATTTCCCTATATTTTGTGTGGCCCCACAGATCCGATGTTGTGGTTTTTAGGTGTCATTCCCTCTAGTTATGTGCACGCTGCTTCATTAATCGGCTATTATTGGATGGAAAAATATATGATATGTGACAATATGAGACAATAATTTATGACCATCAGCGAGGCACGTCATATGTCCCATCTTGACCCCAACATGTACACGCAGGTCATGCCTGAGGCAGTAAGTACGGTATGTTATTAATAATGGTGTCTGAGAACAATAGGGTCAGACATGGGAAATCTAGTTTTCAGTTTAGCTTGGGGCGGTTCATTTTTTCTACCTTAGATGACTGATCAAAGACATTGGAGCAGACACTGCGCAAGCAGATGTGTAACGCCCTGCTAGGGGGCATTACTACTCTTTTTACCCCTCTACTATCCCTAATAGTATACCCTGTAACATCACGTGCATTTATACCATGTCCTACACAATGCGCAACTGTATTTATTATTTGGTAATGGTTTAAAGGGAATCTGTCACCAGGTTTGAGCCCTGTCAGCTAAACATATGCTGACGTTCAGGGTCTCATTAGCATGCCTAATATGGGCTCATCTAAACAAATGGTAGCGTTATTTTGTCAAAAAACAGGTTTAACTAACCTGTCAATCATACATATAAGGAGCCCAAGGGGAGGTCCAGCGATGCAGGGTGCCGGGCCGCAGACATTGCTGTATGTGGCCAGCGCCGCCTCCAAATGCTCCGTGCCGCCTCTCCCTCCCCCTCCCCCTCCTCCTGCTGTAAGCGCTGGCTCGTACGCACACGGCGCGTGCGCACTTCACTTCAAGAAGCCGATCCAAGAAGTCCGCGCGTGCGCACAGGCATGCACCCGTGCGTGATTTGCAGGCAATAATAGGACATTGTCACAGAAAGAGGTGTGTAAGGTGATTAAAAACTCACTTTATTCATTAATATTTAAAAACCGTATAGGAGGAAGGATAGAGAACCGTATGACTTACCGCTATGACCGATACCGCAGAGGACTATCAGCATATAGGTCATGCGGACCATACCCTATGCCACATAGGTCAACAGCAGTGGGTGCGGGGAGGCAGCTATGGGTATTGGGGCTGGTAGCGCCCTGAACCCGTTGTCTCATCCACCACCCAAAGTATTTTAGAGACCACCCTGATAAGAGGAGAAAAAATATATCTCCTTTGAGCACAGTTCAGGGTGCTCTGCTATATAGTAATGTCAGGGCCCCTGTGATTTAGGGTGAACGCTGTGCTTTTATGGGCTACCCTCACAAAGACCCCCTATATACCTGAGTTATACAGGATTACTAAAGGGAGTAGGTCAGGGGGATGGACCCTAAATACTATACGGGTGATCGTATAAGAGGCTCAGCAGTGCAGGAATTGCTACCCCTAATTAGTGCAGGGAAGCACGCTAACTAAGTTCTGGCTGCCATAGCTAATTGGTAACAGCGCGCTGGGCTCGACGCGTTTCCTTTTCATCAGGAGCCTGTATCTGGCTGTATAGTTTGCTATTTGCCGCACAACATCCCTTACTTAGTTGCATGCATTGACAAATCTGCTGTTGGCTGTTCCAACTGACGTGGAGACAGCCTCCGGCGCTAGTGTGGCCGTGAAGCGGCGGCCACGCGCGCCGGAATTTAAGGACAGGGCTCCTCCCTCCTTACTAAGCACTCGAACGGCACGGCAGAGAGCTGTCAGGCGTTTGTCCACCCCCCTGCCTGCCGATTCGCTTGCCGGGTCTGACATCATGAGGAGGGCGGAGCCCTGTGCTTAAATTCCGGCGCGTGTGGCCGCCGGTTCACGGCCACACTAGCGCCGGAGGCTGTCTCCACGTCAGTTGGAACAGCCAACAGCAGATTTGTCAATGCATGCAACTAAGTGAGGGATGTTGTGCGGTAAATAGCAAACTATACAGCCAGATACAGGCTCCTGATGAAAAGGAAACGCGTCGAGCCCAGCACGCTGTTACCAATTAGCTATGGCAGCCAGAACTTAGTTAGCGCGCTTCCCTGCACTAATTAGGGGTAGCAATTCCTGCACTGCTGAGCCTCTTATACGATCACCCGTATAGTATTTAGGGTCCATCCCCCTGACCTACTCCCTTTAGTAATCCTGTATAACTCAGGTATATAGGGGGTCTTTGTGAGGGTAGCTCATAAAAGCACAGCGTTCACCCTAAATCACAGGGGCCCTGACATTACTATATAGCAGAGCACCCTGAACTGTGCTGATGGGAGATATATTCTTTCTCCTCTTATCAGGGTGGTCTCTATAGTAGGGCAACACGACGCTTGCTAAAATACTTTGGGTGGTGGATGAGACAACGGGTTCAGGGCGCTACCAGCCCCAATACCCATAGCTGCCTCCCCGCACCCACTCCTGTTGACCTATGTGGCATAGGGTATGGTCCGCATGACCTATATGCTGATAGTCCTCTGCGGTATCGGTCATAGCGGGGAGTCATACGGTTCTCTATCCTTCCTCCTATACGGTTTTTAAATATTAATGAATAAAGTGAGTTTTTAATCACCTTACACACCTCTATCCTTTCTGTGACACTGTAGTGAGATTAGGAGGTGAAATTATATGATCTACAGTCCGTGATTTCAATAATAGGACATGTTCTATCTTTGAACGGAACGGAAAAATGGAAATATGGAAACGGAATGCATACAGAGTACATTCCGTTTTTTTTGCGAACCCATTAAAATGAATGGCTCCGTATACGGACCGTATACGGAATGCAGAAAACGAAAAAAAAAAAAAAAACGTGTGCAAGAGGCCTAATACTGACAGTGACAGATAAGGTAGACCACAGGATATGGGCTGTTCTTCAAACGTGATTGCTCAGCTGGTGATTGCACAAAGCAGTCTAGTAGTAGTTTTTTGCTGCAGTTGAGGTTCAGACTCCAAATCTGGTGGGCTGCTCGGTTAGGCCTCTTGCACACGGTGGTATGGCTTTTTCAGTATATTGTGGTCCGCAAAAAATACGGATGGCGTCCGAGTGCATTCCGTTTTTTGAGAAACGGAACAGCTGGCCCCTGATAGAACAGTCCTATCCTTGTCCGACACACGGACAATAATAGGACATGTTCTAGCTTTGAACGGAACGGAAATATGGAAACGGAGTACCTTCCTTTTTTTTGTGGATTCATTGAAATGAATGGTTCCGGGAATGGGAGATGGGTTAGGCATAATACTACTACTGTCATTGGGGGAGGGGTGGTCAGTTGTTGCAATACTGCTGTTAGTAGGAAAGTGGAATTTAGGGGGAACAATGCTGCTGTTAGTGGATTAGGGGTGGAAAGGAAAATGGGGGACAGTGCTGCTGCCAGTCTTGCTGCACAGTAGTATTTATTCGGTGCTGCACTGTGGTATTTATTTGAGCTATGAGTAATGAAACCAATAGTTGTTGTTATGCTGGAGTTTTTTTTATTGATGAAATAAACTGGACATTTTTTGGATCCCCTTTGCATTGCGGGATATTGTTTTCTACCGTATTTATTCGTAGCTGGCAGTGAGGTGTTTTGAGCTGCACTACAGTATTTGCTCTGGAAGTAAGACAACTGCAGGAGTGAGGTGGAACAAATAGAAACAAGCTGGTACAGGAAAAGCAGCAGTCACAGAAAGAGGAAACAATGTCCCAGGGCTAAAAAAAGTCACTTCTCTTTCTTTAAAAAATCCAAACTACTTGCACAGTGGGGTACCTCCAGGTTATCCACAATTCGTCCACACTTCTCCTCGCGTATTAGGGCTCCACGGACAGGGCCCACCTCTTCCTATGGAGTAAACCTTCCACAGCAGGTTTTTTCAGCCTCTGGACACAGATCTTCTCAGCGTTCAGATTAGTAGCCCGTCTCCATGGAAGCCCGAAGACAGCCAGGGCAAGGGAGAGGAGGAGAGAAAGGACTAAAGTACAGGATCGGTATTGGAATAACCTTCCCAACCCCCACCCCTTGTTGGAATGTAAGCGTAAAAAAACAGCATGTTGGACGGACTGGGTGCAAGTTAAAGACGAAAAGAATATTAAAAAAGGATGAAGCATAATTTATCAGCGCACTTGTTTAAAATTGTAAAAGGGTTAAAAGTGATGGGGACATAAAGTCGAGCAACATTGGAGAGAAGGGGACTAGAGATGAGCGAATTTCATTGTTCACACTTCGTTTGGTGGTAAAGGTGAATTGCGTTATGGATTCGGTTACCACGGACCATAACGCAATTCTATGACGGAATGCATAACGGAATGCCTTTAGAGGCATTCCGTCATAATAGAAGTCTGTGGGCTGCAAAACGGATTCGTCCGTTTCCGTTATAAAGGGAGTCCGCTCCTCTAAAGGCATTCCGTTATGCATTCCGTCATAGAATTGCGTTATGGTTCGTAGTAATGGAATCCATAATGCAATTCACCTTTTACCACCAAATGAAGTGTGAACAAATTTCATAAGCGGAAATTCGCTCATCTCTAAAGGGGACGTTATTAATGGCCTGTCCTGTAAAGAAATGGTTAATAGATAGATAAAAAAAACTCCCCGAAACTCCCAAAGATGTAAATCAAAAATTGGTGTTCTTTAATCACCAAAGTGACGTTTCGGTCCTCTTAGGCCTCTTTTTTTTGCCAGTGTACGGGTTGTTTTTAGCGTTCTGTATACGGTCTGCATACGGAACCATTCATTTCAATGGGTCCGCCAAAAAAAAGGAATGTACTCCGTATGCAGATCGTTTCTGTATTTCCATTTTTCAGTTCCCTTAAAAGAAAGAACTTTTCCTATTCTAGGCCGCATCACGGACAAGGATAGTGCTGTTCTATTAGGGGCCAGATGTTCCGTTCCGCAAAAAAACGAATGCACGCGGATGTCATCTGTCTTTTGCGGACCACAAAATACTGAAAAAGCCATACGGTCGTGTGCAATAGGCCTTACTGGGACTTTTCTCAAGCAGTGATACAACATAATGGTGCTACATACATATATATAGGCCCCACAGGGTAATTGATCATCATACAACATGGAAAGAAATAATATGATTCCATCAGTAATATAATCCCATAAATCCAACTAAACAGGATTGTGTACAATGTGCATATTAATTCATAAAAATCATGCTCAAATTCATATATATTTCATACCTTTTTTATGTAAGTGACTTAATTAGTGTTAATAATAAATATTAGACATCTGTGTGCATCAGAAGCAAACAAATCGGCAAGATGAACACTAACCAGCGTGGACCCCATTGATTCCACATGTCTACGCCGTTCTCTCAGTCTTTCTCTGCATGCGTCATTTTGAATGGGGACGTGATGGATGCGGAGATCTTCCAGACGGCGGCTCACGAAAAGTAGAGCATGTCCTATTCTTGCCCGCAATTGCGGACAAGTATAGGCATCTCTATAGGGCTGGTGGCAAGGTGTTTTGCGGATCCGCAAAGTTGCGGATCCGCAAAACACTACGGACGTGTGAATAGGGCCTAAACATGCAGCAAAGGGAACCCTCGTGAGAAGATTCATGGTTTATCATCTGCATTTAAACCATTTGGTTTTAAATGGAGTCTTTCACCCCAAATAAGCAATTTCTAACAGTTAGACCAGTCTGATCAATATAGCCCCCACATTAAAATGCTTGTTGCCTGCGCCATGGAAAGGGGCCTCCGCACCTGCGCAATGGTTTTCCCATTACTGACAGAAGCATCAGAGTGTCCAGTGCGCAGGCCCGTACGTAAGTTCGGAACAGCCCTCTGATGCGGTGCTTGCTGGACTAGGACATGCGGGCCTGCGCCTGTGCATTGGACACTCAGATGCTTCTGCCAGTAAAGGGGAAACCAGTGCTCAGGCGCGGAGGCCCCGTTCCACGGCACAGGCGCGGGAAAGAAGGAGGAGAAGATCAAGACACAGGGTGGCCCACTGGGTAAAGAGGGGAGTGGTATCATATGAAAATGACTGCGGCGCCTGGGCACCGGCCGTTACAACGCCGCCCCTGGGCACCTTCACCAGAAATTTGCATATCAAATAAAAGTGATTTTAAAAAGATCTGTGGATCAGATAGCATTAGGGTAAGAAGCATTTTAATGTGGGGGCTATATTGATCAGAATGGTCTAACTGTTAGAAATGGCTTATTTGAGGTGAAAGACCCCATTCAATGTGTTCAATTTAGCAATCAATTGTATCTCCCGCTTTTTCTGATTCAATGTTCGATTGCCTCTTAATTAACAGAGACGATACATAACATTTCTGATAGTTACAATCACGTGACAACACAAATGTGTCATGTGTATGATTCCCAACTACTTCTTGCGATCATGTTACTAAGGCGTCACGTTAATGACAGTGATGTAATATGCGTTCCACAAGTAAGTCAGGAGGAGCGCACTGATCTCACGCATGCGCAGAGAAGGACTGAGAACGCTGTAGACACGTGGAATCAATGGGGTCCACGCTGGTTAGTGTTCATCTTGCCGATTTGTTTGCTTCTGATGCACACAGATGTCTAATATTTATTATTAACACTAATTAAGTCACTTACATAAAAAAGGTATGAAATATATATGAATTTGAGCATGATTTTTATGAATTAATATGCACATTGTACACAATCCTGTTTAGTTGGATTTATGGGATTATATTACTGATGGAATCATATTATTTCTTTCCATGTTGTATGATGATCAATTACCCTGTGGGGCCTATATATATGTATGTAGCACCATTATGTTGTATCACTGCTTGAGAAAAGTCCCAGTAAGAAGACCGAAACGTCGCTTTGGTTATTAAAGAGCAGTTCATTTGATCTCACAACCTTGGGAGTGCCGGGAGTTTCTTTATACTACTTAGTGGATGAACAATCACTACCACAGCTTCTGGCACACCACTACTGAATCTATATCGCTGTGCTGCTCATATTAGATTTATCTAGATAGATAGATAGATAGATAGATAGATAGATATACAGATGATAGATATGTGATACATAGATATGTGATAGATAGATAGATAGATAGATATGTTATAGATGGATATATAGACAGATAATAGATAGATAGATAGATAGATAGATAGATATGTGATAGATAGATAGATAGATAGATAGATAGATATGTGATAGAAAGATATGTGATAGATAGATAGATAGATAGATAGATAGATAGATAAATAGATAGATAGATAGATAGATAGATAGATAGATAGATAGATAGATAGAAAACCCAGGCACCATGGCACCTGATGGCTAAATGTGCATCTGGACCTCAGCTGCTTTCTATAGATTTTGGGCTTTGTTCACACTATATTCTGATGTGGCTTTTGAGTGTGGCGGTGACTGGTAGACTTGTATCACACACGGCCTCCTTGGTATTGGAGTTAGACATTGGTGCAGTGGGGGACAGGTCTGCACGGTTTGAACGTTTGACAGGTTGAGAGGTGGTTTTATATGTAACCAAACTGGCTGATCCAGTACAGTTTTTAACCCCTTCCCGCTCGGCGATGGATTTTTAAAGATAGGAGCCACCCACAGGAGCAGCACCACAGCCGCCAGGTGCCTGTTCTTTTAAACAGTAGACACCAGGGGCTGATGTGATCGACGATAACATTGATCACACAAATTTAACCCTTTAAAGGTGAACACCAGAGCATGCGCTCCTAGTCCTGCAATGGCTCCCCATAGCAGGGATCGGGATGCCATAGCAGGGTCCTCCTGATGTGAGGCTGCCTCAGATATGCTCCTATGGAGACCCTGCCTCTGGCCTCTGGCAGGGCTCCATAGGAATATAAATTCTAATGCTTTGGAGTCTATGAGAGAAGTAATCTTAAAAAGTGCAAACATTTTTTTTTAAATATTTAACAAAAAAAAGAATATAAAAATTCAAATCAACCCCCTTTCCCGAAAATCTAAATAGATAAATAAAAAGAAGAAACATTATGGGTATCGCCATGTGTGAAAATGCCTGGACTTTTTCCAACAGTGTGCACGCAGGACCACCACTAATGGATTGCAGGGTGGTCGATCACCATGTACAAAACGACTGAAAAAAATAGCGTGTTAAACAGTCAGGAAATACTCAAACCCAAGATGCAGATGTGCATGTATATACGGGGAGCAGATCCTGCACTTGTGGACCGTTGCTAATGGCTATCCCCAGCAAAAATGCATACGGTGGAGGATGCCACAGCGGACCACAAGTACCACAATAGACATCCTACACAAGATGGCAATTGTGTGGATGTAATAAGTAATATAACAATATAGCAATAACAAATGACAAAACAGGTGCACACTGCGGATCTACTAACCCTCATTCTGATGTTAAAATTTGAATTAGCAAACATATCCTGCTGTGGAGGACATGTCTAAGCCCGAGCACCACGCCAAGGTTTCTCAAGTAGCTCGGGTCCTAACACTCACCTACCTGTGCCGTATGGGCACTATCAGGGCCAGTGGGCTAAATTACAGGAGTGTATAGGCCGACTCGCAGCAAACTCTTGGGTGGGGCTCACAGCCTTCTCCCACCTCCCACTGCAGGCATGGTTACATGCTGGAGGTAACTGAGGAGTCTGCTGCGAGTCGGCCTAATACACTCCTGTAATTTTGCCCACTGGCCCCTGGTATTGCCCATACGGCACAGGTAGGTGAGTGTTAGGTCCCGAGCTACTTGAGAAACCTTGGCGTGGTGCTCGGGCTTAGACATGTCCTCCACAGCAGGATATGTTTGCTAATTCTCAATTTTAACATCAGAATGAGGGTTAGTAAGACCGCACCTGTCTTTATATTGCTATTGTTATATGGTCAGTCGTCATGGAAGCGAGCAGTGTATAATGTGATGGAAAAATGAATCCAGCCAGCAAAGGAGCCAATATGGATAATCACAATACATTAGTAAGTGCCTGGTATTAACTTTGTCTATATGAAAAATGCTAATTTCTGAAGTGAGACAACCCCTTTAAGGAAAGTGAATACCTTGGAGTTTAGATAAATCCTGGTAGGACATGAGCTCCAGGGTTGAAGGATTGAAGGATCCAAGGTTGTCTGTCTTTACCGTCCGTGCATCATCCGTAATTCACTGTTGTTGCTCAGCTGAAAATAAATATTCAAAGAATCTCCTATTAGTCTTCAGTGAAAAAGTGCTTGGTCCGCAACACGGATCCGAGTAGTGCTTGTCTCCGCGATTTTTTTTTTACTGACCCACATTAAAAACCATGGTTACGTGTGCTGTCTGTGGAAAATGTGGACAGTACACGTAACTGAAAAAGGGAAGTGTGAACGAGCCCTAAGTCTTTGGACACTTGTTGCCTGAATTAAAATCCCCCTCTGAATAGCAGTGTGGTCTTATGTGGCCGTGTTAGGGCTTATTCCGACGGCTGTTGTTCGGCCATGCCCGTATTGTTGCCAGTCCACAATATGCGGGTACCGGCCATGTGCACCCCGCATCACGTATGCGGACCCATTCACTTGAATGGGTCCGCAAAGCGAAGGTCGGTGCGGAACATGTTCTACTTTTTTGCGGTGCGGACGGATCTTGGACCCATTCCAATTGAATGGCTCTGGATTACGTTCGCGACAACCGCACGGATGGTGCCCTTGCATTAGGAACCGCAAATTGCGGCCCCCAATGCACGTAACGGCGCGCGAATGAGCCCTTAGTGTGGGATATTGCAGCCTCCCTGCACCGGTGATTCAGCGTTTCTTTTTGCAATTAATTCCAATTGAATGAAATTAGAAAAGACTAAAGTGACACAAATCTGCGACGTGTTACAACACCTTCTTATTGTGCAAGACGCTGTTTGGATCCTGAGTCACCCATCACAAGATCCTGCTCTGTGTGCACACCATGTGTATTTAAAGCTGCAGACATCATGCTCAGCACAGTCTCATCACAAGATCTCAAGCTCCTCCGGAGGTCTGATGACACTAACCATCCGTCACCTTCTCGCTATTTGCTCAGTGCAGGCATCACTAGATAGATGTGCGATGTGGTGTGGTGTATTGTGGGAACCGGTGGGCACTCTGCAGAGCTTCGTTTACTAGTTTACAAGGTCGTTTACTAGTTCCGCACTGCGCCGTGCGCGTCAGTGCACCCATGAGAGCGGAAGCACTTGCTGGACAGTAGTACACAGCCCTACCCATGCAACAACTGCCAGGATTACATCTAAATCCATTTCAATCCAGTTGAACCCCTAATGTGGCGCAACGGGGCACATCCATTTCAATGGGGCTGCAAAAGATGCGGACAGTACCCGGTAGTTCTGCTCCCACAAAAATATAGAGCATGCCCAATTTGCGGACTGCAAAACACTTACGGTCGTGTGAATGTAGCCAAAGGCCGAGTTCATATTCCCATTTAGCTTTCCGTTCTTACGATCCCTCAGAAGAAGAGAAAAAACAAAAAACAGGATCCTGTAAATAAAAACGGATCCTGTGCATTGAGTTGTCATTCGTATGAGCCATTTCCGTATGAGATCTATTTTTTTAGACGGAAAAAGTATTGCATGCAGGACTTTTTGTTACCCGTGTAAAAGGGATATCAGACAGAAATGGCCGTAAGTGTTTTGCGGTCCGCAAATTGCCAACGCTATATAGAATATGGCTATTCTTGTCAAGAATAGAACATGCTCTATATTTTTTACGGGAGCAGAATTACGGATGCAACAGGACCCATTTTTTTTTTTACAGGATCCTGTTTTTTTTCCCCTCCTTTTTTAGCCTCTTCCACACAGCCGTTGTGTGACCGTGGCAGTATTGCCGCCTACATACACCGGGTTCACTTGAATGGGTCTGCAATCTCGGAGATGCGCAGCGGAAGCATGGATCGGAACTCCACGGAAGCAGTACGGAGTGCTTCCGTGGAGTTTCTGTCCATGCCTCCGCACTGCAAGAAAATAGACCTTGTTCTATATTTTTGCGGTGCAGACGGATCACGGACCCATTCAAGTTGAATGGGTCTTTATCTATCCCGGCCGTCGCACGGATGTTACCCGTGCAAGGGACGGACCCACAACGGCCATGTGCAAGAGGCCTTCTTGTGGCAGATCAGAAGAACGGAAAGCTAAACGGTGATGTGAACTCAGCCGTAAAGGTCAGAAGTAGATCATGAAGGGGGAGAAAGTATAAAAGACGGGTATTAGTGATGAGCAAAGTATTCAAAAATTAGATCCGGCTGCTTTGCCAAATTTTATCAAAAAATTTGCTTTGTCACGAAGTGCATTTCTTTGTAACTAGTGGGTGCAATAACAGGGAACGGCGATTGCGCAGTGTCAGATGCCGCATTCATAGATGATCGTGGCATCTGACAGCAATATTACAGTGTAAAATAAGAAAACTAATTTATAAAATTATACTTACCTCATCCATTTGATGGCAAAGAGCCGGCCGCTGCCACCTTGATTAAAGATCTAGCGCGAAATCTCAAGTGGTCCGTGATGATGTCATCACGATGGCCGGCGTGGTGACGTCATATGTTACTGTGCATGGGATTTTGTGCAAGATCTTCAATCAAGATGGTGGCGGCCGACTCCTTGTGCTCAAACGGATGAGGTAAGTATGATTTTTAAAAAAAATTTTTTACCGCCATTCAGGGAAAATCATTTCGCTACGACGAAGCACGAGGAAATTCGGACTTGCGGCGAATCGAATTTTCCCTGAAATTTTGATCGAATTCACCTTCATGGAGTTTGATTCCCTCAACACTAATGGATATGACTTTTTCGCTTTTTTTGAATTCACTCCTGGTTTTGGCTACCAAAATTGCTTCAGAAAACCTGACCTTGTGGCCGTACCCTAAATGCTGTGGTCAATTGGGTCAAGGACTAACCTTGGATTAATGTTATTTCATCTAGACAATTCACTTTCTAAGGCCTCATGTACACCACCGTATGTATTTTGCAGTCCGCAAAAAATACGGATGATATCTGTGCGCATTCCATATTTTGCGGAACGGAACAGCTGGCCCCTAATAGAACAGTCCTATCCTTGTCCGACATTTTCTTGCGGAACATACATACATCACAAAAAATAGCAACACTGCACCTCCAAGTATAATATTAAAGCTTTATTAACATGTAAGCAGTACAAAAAGTGTAAAAGACATAGTTTCGCAGCAGTAGATACACCAGGGGAGAACAACCAATATGGAGAGACCACAGGGTCAGCACACAGCCGGTAGGGGTAACAACATAAAGCAAACACTGTATAGAGGGAACAAGACAAAGTGCAACCCCCACTCACTCACGAGTCCCTATCAGGTAAGAGAAAAAATAAACAGTGAAAAATGAAGTAAAGCAATCGCTACCGATATATGCTGGTCCTGTAATAAATGGCTTCTTCCGGGGATAAGGGAACATACGTACAGAAACGGAATGCACACGGAGTAAATTCCGTTTTTTTTTTTGAAGACCCATTGAAATGAATGGTTCCGTATACGGTCTGCAAAAAAACGGAACGGACACGGGAAATACGTTTGTGTGCATGAGGCCTAAATCTAGGTAACCCAGCCACAGGGTGATATAGTGTTATAGAATTCCCTTTCTAATGAATGAGTGATGGTCATTCTGGATCTCCTAGAGAAGGAGTGGTTTGTGGGAACATCTTTCTGCTATGATCAGTAGAGAGTAGAATACCAAATAATTGGGGGCACTACAATGGGCCTGGAGGTACTACAATTGTATATAGTTATGTATTGTTATATATTTTATATGTCATTTGGCCATAGTTACCAGAAGTAATGGATTGCAAAAGGTTGGAAAGGAACACAGCTAACCACCCTGTTCCTCCTTTCTTGGTAGGAGTAGGATGGTCCTGCTTCCTGCCAGGAAGGGCGTTCCTGTCCAGAGACAGAGGAGAGGAGGCGCACTGTCCAAGCTCCTGATTCTCCAGAGTAATCACTTATTCTCCATTCCTCAAGTGCAGTCTTGAGAGTTTTGAAAGCAGAGGGAACTGCTATAACCAACATCTCCAGACACTGCTGCAAGGTGAGGGACTATGCTGCTAGAAGGTTCGTCCCCGTCCCCGCCTGCCATTGGCTGCTCCCCCCCGACATCGGATGTTTTCATCCGCGCAGGGGGAGAAGCAGCTGCAGCGGTGTGGGGACCAGGAGCCAACCAACCTGCCTCCATCATTCTTACTGGTGCCAGAAGATTGCACATCAAATCTGCTGCTATTGAATGTATTTAAAGTTCTACCTTGCACTTAGTAAAATAGACTTTTGCACATTGAATTCTGGCCTCATTCTTCATTACTACATTTCCACTGCACTGGTCCCCAGAGAGCAACGGCCTGAGGGAGTATACAGTGACACAACACTTCATTAGGGCCACTAAGATTCGCATCCTCTGACTCCTCCGGGGCTTGCTGCACATTCAAGAAGGCATCTAAAATAGTGAGCAAAACTATACCGCATATTGTCAGAGGTGGGAACATCATGACATGAGGTGTATTCTGACTGCTCAGGCAGACAAAGCATGGAGCACATGTACCACCTGGTGACCCAGCCTGAGGTGTCCTCCTGGCATAGAGCCTGGAATGCCAGCCATGCCTAGTCCTGTGGAGCACTGCTGGATGGAACCCAGGGCTGTTTATTCTGTTAGTTTTTAATGCAGTGAACGGCACCCAGGCTAAAAGTTATTCATCTTCTCCCAGAAACAGGGCCGTTGAGCAAAGATTGAAATGTGGTTTCGCAAGTCAGCCTTTCCTCTTCTGGCCAGAGCACAAGGTCCTGTAATAGGGGACCGTGTCTCATATGAACACACAACTTCCTCTTGAAAGAAGGGCATACATTAACACATAGATCTGTTTCACAATGAAAAGTCAGCTTTAAAACAGTCGTAGAGGGGATACTGGCTGGATCTATCGATGAGTAGTCAGGGTGAAGACACAATCCTGAAGACTGGACGACTCCAGACCAAAGATCAGTAACACATCATAAGATCTGCCAACATAGGATATATCCCATCGAAGAGAGATGTCCTGGCGAGTCCCCACCTTGTTCTTGAGCCTAATGATGTTTGGCAAGTGACTTTTAAAATCTTTCTATCTATCCCATATCTATCTCTCTATTTATCTATCTATCTATCTATCTATCTATCTATCTATCTATCTATCTATCATCATTAATATTCATAGAATGTCTTGTCTGTAATTAGAATTCAAAATTTGATAAGGGTAGGTTCATATGTGTTCCAAAATCCTGAAGCTTGATCTGACAGAGGAACAAGCTACAGTACGTGATTTTGCCATATATCTGGCATTGCCGGATCCAGCCGTTCGCCCCTGGATCCTATTGTCTTGTCTTGGCATTTATGTTACTACTGGAACTGGCTGGTGGGTCTGCTAACACCAGTGTGTACCTTTTTATAATGCTCTCTACAGTTGGTACAGCAGATGTCAGCTGTGCAATGTCCCGGACCACCTTATTATACTAAAGAACCCTCTGTTCAAGCTTTGACCTGGAAATGTCAAAACTCTACTTTTAGGAAGACCATTGCAGTGGCCCATGCGCAGAATACATGCTACTGTACTTAACACGGTGTATGTATTTTGCTGATAATGGGAGCAGCGGGGAAGTTAGTCCACAACTCCCCAGAACCCCTGATAATATCTCCCTCCATGATGATAAATGTCCCTTGTAAAGGAGGAAAACAAAAAATTAGGCACAATATCACTGATCATGGATAAACAAATGAAATATCTGAAAATTTTTGGAACTTATTGTTCTACTCTTTAGCTATCTTGTCGGGTAAAATATGGAATCACGAATTCTGGCTTAACCGGTGATCAATATGTGTAACTGGGCCTAGAGCAGGGGTAGGCAACCTCCGGCAAACTACAACTCCAAGCATGCATACTTGCTCTGCTCTTCTCAGAACTCCCATAGAAATAATTGAAGCATGCTGAGAACTGTAGTGTCACAACAGCTGGAGTGCCGAAGGTTGCCAACCCCTGGCCTAGAAAGTCCAGTGCTTAGTAGAGAAAACGTAGGCAGAAATTTGGGTAAAATTTTCACTGGTTTCGAGGGCCAAGTTCATTTATCTGGGTGAAATAAAAGGAGAGTGGGAGCAACAAGGACAGCTGATGTTTTGGAATTTAAACAGGAGGTCGGTAGTCACATCACTTCAAGGTCCCTGAAACAAATAGGAAAGTGATCATACTTCTTAACCCCGTAAGCTCACAGCAACTTAGAATTTAGCAATTTTTTTCACTTTCATTTTAACTTACTATTACATTTTTGGCGGGACGGCATGAAAAAAAGCAGTAATTCTGCCTTTATTTTTTGTTTTTACAGCATTCACCATTCGGTATGTGTTTATGTGTTTTTTTTTCTTTTCTCTTTTACTATTTTACTATTTTTTACTATTCTCTAAAATAATTTTTTGTGCAAGGGCTTTTTTTTGGGCAGTTTTCATTGGTGCTATTTTGTGACACATGCAACTTTTAGATCACTTCTTGTTTCTTTTTCTAAATCTCATTTCTTTATGATATGATAATTTTATAGTTTGGGTCAATATGGATACAGAAATGCCAATTATGTATTTTTTGAATGAAAATAAGCTAAAAAGGCTTTTGGCAGAGAATCCATACATGGCAGGTGTAGAGGCCATTGTTAGGCTCCTTCTCATTGCCATGGTAACCATTTGGCACCTCGAAATATCATCATGGTTTGGTGGGTAATAAAGCAAGAGAGGGAACCCCTCCCTCCCTCTAACCAGTGAGATGCTGCAGTCATTGCCATGAAATAGTTCTCATAGTCACAGTGGTACAAGACTACTTTTTAACACATGAAAATCTTCTCAAAAGTCGGGGGTCATCTTATATGCCAGGTGTTGTCTTATAAGCCAGTATACGGCATGCTGAAACTTAGGACCTTTTACTGGTCCAACAATTGTTAGATAATGATATGTAGCGGTATGTGTAGAGCGGTGCCCAGGGATAATAGTAAGTGCAGGGAGATCCCTGAGCGCCACTCTACACATACATATCATTATCTAACAATCATTGGACCAGTGAAAGGTCCTCTTTACTTCTGAGCCGGACTAGACAAGTTGTCCTTCTCCAGCTTCAGGGACAGGCACCCTCTAGCTGAGCCACCGTGCGTTGCATTCCGGCCAGCAGCTCCTAAAGCAGCCCCCGACAGGGAGGGCTGGGCAGCTGACCCACCCAATTTTTATTTGGTGTGCGTTGGAAGAGGGGGTAGTCTTATAGGGCGAGTATAGCCCAAACCCCATATTTTAACAGGAAATGTAGGGGGTCGTCTTATATGCCCAGTCTTCTTATACGCCGGAAAATACGGGTATATTGAAAAAAGCTTTTTTTAGGGCAATAGGGACTTCATATTAAAATTTCCTTCATAGGTTTAGTTACTATTTAAAGAATAATATAAATGTTACTAATCTCCTCCACCCTGATCCTCTTGCAGAGACATTATAGGTGAAGTTATACTTTATATTTGTAACTTTCTTGCCGGATCATGTGATTATATAGTAAAAGGGGGCAGGGCTGTGACAACCTTTCATTCATTTTTGTTAAAAAAAAAAAGTTCATAACAGTAATTATTATTATTTTAAATGCAGGAACTGTTGGTAAGGTATGAAGTTTGTGGATACCAGAATCGATTCAAAGTTTTGCACAATAGAAGTAGATAAGGTGTAGACGCAGTTTAGCTCCTCTTCCTATATATTCTGTATATGTTACAAATTAAATCAATCAATAAACAGTTGCAGAAAAAACTATGTAAACCCTTTGGAACGACCTGGATTTCTGCACTGATTTCTAATAAAACCTGGTGTACAATTCTAGAAAAACACAATTAGTGTTGAGCGAACCCGAACTGTAAAGGGATTTTTGTACCCGGACCCGAACCAAAACTTTTCCATAAAAGTTCAGGCTCGAGTTCGGTGTTCGGCCTTTTAATAAAGCTTGTTGAAAGGCTGCAGGGCAACCAATCAACAAGCGTTTAAGGTGTGTGTCCTTAGAAGCCATCACAGCCATGCCTAATAATGGCATGGCTGTGATTGGCCAGTGCAGCCTCTATATAAGCTGGAGTCACGTAGCGCAGCACGTCACACTGCACTGATTAGTGTAGGGATAGTAGGGATAGGATGCTGTTGCTGTGAGGGAGAGATTAGAAAAGAATCTGATATCAGAGCTTGGTGTTAAGTCTGCGATCTACAGCGATTTTTTTTTTGTGGGTGCAATGCAACAATTTTGTACCCTGCCCTGAGCCCAGTGACACAGAAAAATAAGTTTCAATCCGTCTGTCAGTTAGGTCGGCGTCGGCGGCCATTTTGTGCAAGTGCAGTGCACTTACACCTGCGTATGTGCCAGGGACAATAATTGAATCCTGTTCTTGTAGTTCATTGGGTGACATAAACCCATTTATTAAGTGCACCTGCACTGCATATGTGCCAGGGGAAGGGAAAATAATATAGGTAATACGTCTGTGAGTTCAGGGCCCCAGGGGGTGACAAATTAAAAAAAATTACTGTAAAGTACCCCTGTGCTGCATATCTGCATATTCAGTATCTGCATATTCAGTAAATCCATCTGTTAGTTTCTGGGGGGACAAATTCACTTTTTTGGGAGGCCAAGTACCCCTGCGGCCTGCACTGCATACTTGACAGTGAAATCTATTCAGTAAATCCATCTGTTATATTCTGGGGGGACATTTCCACGGTTATCAGGCCAGTCATTCACAAGTGGCTTCGAGGGTCTGTTCCTGCTGCACTGCATACCTAACAGTAAAAATAATTCTATTAAATTCATCTTTCACATATTTGTGTGACCTAAAGCAATTTTTTCTTTTTATGACACCGGCACTGCATATTTGATCAATTGAGTAAATCCATCTGTTAGATTCTGGGGGGACAAATTCACTTTGTTCGCGGTCAATTCTCCCTGTGGCCTGCGCTGTGTATCTGACAGGGAAATCAATTCAATAAATCAATCTTTAGATTCTGGGGGCATTTCACAAGTGGCTTGGAGGGTGTGTTCCTGCTGCAGTGCATACCTGACTGCGAAATATATTCAGTAAATTCGGCGGCGTTTAGATTGCAGGGTGATCTATACCTCTTTTTTCTTTCAAACTACCCCTGCACTGCATACCTGACAGGGAAATATATTCTGCGCGCTGGTAGACGCGCTCCTGATGGCATTCCCACCTGACACCGGGGCTTCAGTGGAAGCACAAGGCAAAGGGAGAGGAGGAGGAAAAAGTCACCAACACAGTTGGGGCACCACCAGCACCTCCGAAGACAGGGTTAGCATGGCGGAAATGTGGAAAAGCATTGTCAGCACTCCACAACAACCAGCAGCACCAGCTGATACGCAATGTCTTAGCAGAGGCAGCATTTCAGCAACATGGTGGAGCAGTATTTGTGCACACGCCTATACTTACTGACTGATGGGTCTGCCCCATTCAACTTCTCGGTCCCCAAATTGGGCAAATGGCCTGAGCTTGCCCTTTATGCCTTGGAGGTGCTGGCCTGCCCTGCAGCCAGTGTTTTGTCTGAACGTGTATTTAGCACGGCAGGGGGTGTCATTACAGACAAACGCAGCCGCCAGTCCACAGCCAACGTGGAAAAGCTCACGTTCATTAAAATGAACCAGGCATGGATCCCACAGGACTTGTCCGTACTTTGTGCAGAATAGACATTTATACCGGCCTCACCCAGCCTGTGTTATACTCCAGCGCACTTTCTCTTTGTTTTCTTTTCTATATTTCCCAATGTTTTGGGGGTCTACCCAAATAAAAAGAAAAAAGAAAAATAGAAACAGTGTTCATGGCGACTACCTCCTCCACTACCGCTTCCACCTCCACGTCCACCGCCTCCTCAACCTCCTACTCGATATGGACCTCCTCCTCCTAGTTCAAGATTATTATTTTTATTTTTTATGTATTTTATGTTACTTTAAGTCATTTCCCTAAACACATTTGTTTGCAGGGCAATTGTCCAACTCTTACCGCCATTTTGCTTCCTTTTGCAGCCCTCTAGCCCTTTCCATTACTTTTTTAGAGCCATTTTAGTGCCCCAAAGTTCGGGTCCCCATTGACTTCAATGAGGTTCGGGGTCAAGTTCCGGTCAAGTCCGGGTCCCGAACTTGAACTTTGCGACGAAGTTCAGGCGAACCTGGAGAACCCAAACTCCAGGTGTTCGCTCAACCCTAAACACAATCTTACTAAACTAGTAACACAAAAACAGTATAATTTGTCACTTTAGGTAGGGAACAGTGTAGCCCTAAATTCCACCCACACCTCTGTCCCTAAGTACTTGGACGATGCACTCTAAACGGCAGCCCCCCAACTGGACGATTGTCCCTAACCTGGCTAATTGCACAGGACCTAATCAGGGGTGTGAAGGGTTTGTCAGACAGGGTCACAAACAGTAGATTATGTCAGAGGCAAAGTCTGCAGACAGGGGTAAGGTCACAAACAGGCAGCAGATCAAAGATCTAGAATCCAGAGCTTATACAACAAAGTGTGTGAGGCTGGAAGACCAATCACACGCAATAGTTCCCTCAATGAATGTAAGGTACCCAGGCCCGGAGACAGCAAAACAGCCCCATACTATGAATCCACCTCCACCATGCTTAACAGTTGCAATTTGGGTCTTGCTATCTGCATAGGACATTGCATACATTGAGTCATCTAGTGCATATGTTCTGCAGACATAGTGAGATCTAATTAGTAGGTCAGGTAACCACACGACTGGACACCTGCTAAATTATTCTCAGCTTTGAGATAGGACATTTCCTGTTTGGTTTGTTCGCTCCTCAAAATTAGACTAAATTGGTCGGCGGAAATGTTCTAACAAAGTATTCTAGCTTGTAAAACTTACCATTAGCAATCGGCGGGTGGTTTGGCTAATGAGGATAAGCCATCTATCAATCATCTATCTATTTATCTGTCTGTCTGTCAAATTCAAATACGCTTTATTGGAAGGACTAAATACATATAAGCATTGCCAAAGCAAGTCATAAATAATTTGGTGGGGATGGGGATGGGGATAGGGACACATCCAGAGTGGGGTTATAGGACTCCACAGGCTATCAGGCTCCTCTCAGTCTATTACAGGTTCTAACATATTGTGCTGCTATGGCCGCCGTGTTCTCCTCTTCCCCCAGCAGTATGGAGAGTCTCTCTTCCTCCTACATGGAGGTGTGAAGTCTGGGCAGAGATCAGACAGTCTCCTGAAGTGAGCGTCCCTCACTGCTGAGTATTTGGGGCACCGCAGCAGGAAGTGAGCCTCATCCTCCGCGGCCTCCTGGTCGCACTGTGGGCACAGTCTGCTCTCCCCGACTTGTACCTCTGTCGGTGCCGCCAGGATTCGATGAGCAGGCTGTGGGCACTCAGTCTGTACCGGCTCAGGATCTGTCGGACTCTGGGGTGGGGTAGTTTTTCTAGATATGGGGCCAATTTGTACTCCCTCTGTAGTAGAAGGGTCTTATATGAAGAAAATAATTCAAGTAAAATATCATCTTCATTGGTGAATATTTACTGGTAGCTAAATTGCACTGATGTATTGCAGACATTGGGGAGATTAATCAAAACTAGTGTAAAGAAAAGTGGCTTAGTTGCCCATAGCAACCAATCAGATTCCAGCTTTTATTTTCCAAGGGAGCTCTGAAAAATGAAAAGTGGACTCTAATTGGTTGCTATGGGCAACTAAGCCAGTTCTACTTTACATCAGTTTTGATAAATCTCCCCATTGACTCTTAAGGCAGTGGTCCTCAAACTTTTTGAACAGGGGGCCAGTTCACTGTCCCTCAGACCGTCGGAGGGCCGGACTATATTAACTACATAACGGGCCATATTGATATCTAAATCTGAACACTAAAATGGAAATGTGTATCAAATTTAAGTTTTTCTATCAAGGAAACCCCTTAAATCAGCAATGTTTTTTTTTTTTTTACCCTTGAGTTTACTTTTTGGTTTGGAATGGCTATATACGCAGGAAGATGCTATTTTAGTATCATGGTTGGCCCATGGAAAGAAAACTGACAGTTGGCTGGGTTGGCATGCTCTCATTTCTTCCACAAAGAGACTTGGATAATAAAATATTAGGGTGCAAGTCTGCATTTCAACATGTCAGATAATGGTGGGAGATATGGTCTTAACCAAATAAAATAGGATCTTCCTGCTTATGTAGCCATTCCAAAACAGAAAATCAACTCAAGATGAGGAAATAGTAAGTAAATATTCTGAACTTCTCCTTCTTTTTTCTTCTTCTCCGTACTTCCTGTGACGCAGATGCACATGAGGTTCACAGGTTTGGAAGGAGGTGCACCTGCGCGGCAAGACTAAGAGAACCAGTGGTGGATCCAGAGCTCCCCCATACTGTACTGCAGAAACAGATAATACCCCTGATAATATTAGTGCCACACAGAGCCCCCCATATAAAATACCCCTTCGTTGTGGCCTCAGTTAATGTCCCCATAGAGCCCCCAATAATGTGTCAGTAAGAGGTGCCCCCATAGATGCCTCCCCATCATGTGCCAGTCTCCTCTCTGCTGCCACCCCCCCATGTGCTAGTAATATTTGTCAATTCTCCCCCCCACCCATCATGTGCCAGTCTCCTCTCTGCTGTCCCCCACTGTGTGCCAGTAATAAGTGCCAATTCTCCCCCCCCCATCATGTGCCAGTCTCCTCTCTGCTGCCACCCCCCCATGTGCCAGTAATAAGTGCCAACTCTCCCCCCCCATCATCTGCCAGTCTCCTCTCTGCTGCCACCCCCCCATGTGCCAGTAATAAGTGCCAATCCTCCCCCATCATGTGCCAGTCTCCTCTCTGCCCCCCCGTTCCAGTAATAAGTGCCAATTCTCCCCCTATCATGTGCCAGTCTCCTCTCTGCTGCCCCCCATGTGCCAGTAATAAGTCCCATGTGGCAGTAAAATTGGCCGATATAATAAAATAAAAAAAACACTCATACTTACCTCCTTAGAAGCGATGCGATGCTGGCCTCTTCCGGCCTGTGTCCCGCTCTGTATTGCTCAGGCGGCGCGATTACGTCATCGCACCGCCTGCACTGGTCTTTGAAAGGCTGCCGGCACAAGGCCAGCAGCCTATCAGAGGAAAAGGGAAGGAGACGCTTCTCCCTCCTGCCGCAGTCACAGCAATCTGTATCGCTGTCCTGAGGACGGCGATACAGATCACTATGAAGATCAATGCTTCCACAGTGGAAGCCAAAACACCCAGCAGGCCGGATCAGTGTCCTCGGCGGGCCGCATGTGGCCGTAGTTTGAGGACCCCTGCTTAAAGGTTTCACATATTGAATTCATAATGGGCCTGTGTAATATTTGCACTGCAGTATTTTGTAACCTGCTAATCAATATGACCCATGTAACTTCGCCACATATTCACTTGTCATAGACAAACTTTTGACATCAGAAATGTTTTCTGTATAGTACAATTATTGTATATCTCCTGAGTAAAAATTGTCTGTGTTGCCCAAAGCAAAAAATCACAGCGCAGTTTTCATTTTTGAATAACAGGGTATGAAATGCGATCTCTGCTGTGATTGGTTGCTGTGGGCAGCATAGACAGCTTTGTGTAAATCCGCCCTACTGTATTCTAGTTGTGTTGCGGTTGTTAATGTGAAGTGTTGGTGAGATATGGCAGCTGCAACTAGATCTCAACCAGAAGTCTGTCTCCTCGGCCATCCTGTGCCTAAATTAACCGGTAGTAAGCTGCCATCTCTCTGCCCGGCCTAGTTTCTTTCTACATCTTAACCTGGAAATGCATGAAACTATGAGACAATCTTTAGCTGCCAGAATAGAAAGCAGGACTACAATAAGAGATGTACAGAACTGTCAAACTAAATAACAACGAACATTGGAAGAGTGGCGTTTGCTTAAAGGGTTGTCTCATCTTAGACATTGGTAGCATATTGCTTGGAGGTGGAACCCACACCTACAGGCCCTTGAAGTTAACAGTGAGCAGCGAGTATCATTTACATGGTAACTGCAGACAATTGCTGAGCACTAGATTGGCCATCTCTGACAGTCCCACAGAAGTGAGTGGAGCAGTGGCTGCGCTTGCACGGTGCACTCTTCAAAGGTTTCCAAAAACAGCCTAGTGCGAGTTTTGGAACTCCCATAGAAATGAACTAAGAGAGCACCTCGCACGTGTGCCGTGCTCTCCTTCACTTTAAGGGGCCTATATTGGAGATAGGTACAGGTCTCTGAGGTGGGACCCGCACCGATCTGACTTTGATGGCATATCCTAGCAATATGCCACCAATGTCTAAGATGAGAACATCTGTAACAGTCTGTGACGCAACAAGTCAGAGAGGCTCAGACTAGATAATGATCTCTTCGAAGTTGGCCATGCCAATGCTCTTAGTCTTAGCTTAATACCAATTGTTGAAGATAGGGAGTTCCTGCTTGCTCAATGGGAAAATGGAAGAACAGGATCATTGGAGGACTGGGTCATAACTAGCAGTGTTCAAGCAATGTGCTTTGACACAACCAGCTCAAATTCTGGGTGGCTTTCTGGTGCTTGGGTTCTCTTGGAACAAAAGCTCAGGAAGGCTAGTTTCACACTAGCATGTAGCAGTTGTGGTCCGGTCGATCTCTGCATATTTGGTGGGTTGTGGATGGTTTCTCATTCAGGCAGCCACCTGGCAATGCCGCATCCAGAGAGCTCTGGCAGGCTGTTCTCTGTCGAAACAGCATGCCGGTTCGAGTGCAGCTAGTGTGAAACTAGCCTATGGAGCTACTATCAGTAACATGCAACCATTATGTAATGAAACTGTTCATTGGTGCCTTGCTTGAAGTCTGTCTTGGAGCTATATCATCTTGAAAGGTTCCTCTCTTCAAGTGTTTTCCAGCAATACTGGTAGTTTACTGATCAGGGTAAATAATATGAAACAAGAATGGCGGACGATTCTGTGTCCAGGTCAGGGCAAGACATCAGGGATAGCACCACAGAGTTGGCAAGTACATATCTGCCAGAGAGTCAGGCAAGGGATGACTACAGGCAGTTTTTGGAGCTGATTGTCATTTTCTTGGATCTGTTCCAGCAAGAGAATTCTGATTCATGGCACCTGAGGCCATGCATAACACTGCTGGCTGTCGAAAGAAATTCGAAGTCTTAAGATTTGGATGTTTTGAGGCCAATTCCATATGACAAATATAGAGGAGAAGGGGCTTCACAATGTATGTATTTTTGCAGCACATGTGTACTTGAAGGTAGACAGTGACTTTCTACTCCAGAAAAGAAAAATAGTAGTCAGCTCACCTGACTACTGGCCATCCCTGTGCTAGTCTGTGGCTTGGTCAGACTGGGCTTGGGTGAATAGTTCCTGGGTGCTTTGGTGTAGTAAGGCTTTGTGATGGTAGATGGGTCCAGAATGGAAGTATCCTCTTGTGGCCAGCAAGGTGTAGTGGGACTCTGTCCAGCTCTGCTTGGTAGGTGATGTTTGAGGTGCTCTGAACGACTTTGAGAAGGTGCTTGCAGATTTCCAGGTGAAATATTTCCAGGTCCCAGGCTTTGTTACCATAGAGGAGGAATGGGGTGATGATGCTATCAAATATTTTAAGCCAGGCGGTCACTGGTTGTTTAAGATGGTACAAACACCTTCTTTTGGCATAGAAGGTTTTGCATGCCTTGTCTTTCAGTATTTCTATGGCTTGTGTAAAGCTCCTGGATTGGCTGATTTCTAGGCCCAGGTAGATATACCTGTCTGTTTCTGTAAGTCGACAGTTGTTTAGCAGGAAGAAAGAATACATGGCTGGTTTCAGGTGTCTCTTCTGGAACACTACAATGTTGTTGTTTTTTTATTGATGGGCAGTGCCCACGTTTGCTGAATTTCTCCAGGATTTGCAGGTCATCTTGGAGCTTTTTCTCAGTTGTTGATAGCAGCAGGAGGTCATCTGTATATAGCAGAAATTTCATCTTGGTATCATGGAGGGTGAGACCTGGTGCTGAGGAGGACTCCAGAGCCCCTGCAAAGCTCATTAATGTAGATGTTGAAGAGCCATTCTCCTTCCATTTACCCACAAACTGCATCTGTTCTCAGTGTAGGAGCTTCAGATGACATCATATGTTTTCCTCCTATTCCAGTCTCCAAAGTTTCAGGAATAGGCCCAGGTGCCATACTGATTCAAATACCTTCCTAAAGGCATAGATCTTTCCATGAGTTTGTATTGTGGACATTGCACTTGATGAGGATGCGCAGGGTGTAGATGAGGTTGTGGACTGGTGGTCTCATATAGCTCTTGATAAGGCTGTGCAAGATGTACATGTTGTCCATGGTGCAGTGGTTTGACATGAAGCTTGCTTGGCTTTTGCTGAGGACGTGCTGGGTGAGGAAGCTGAGGAGTCTCTTATTCAGGATGATGTTGAACAGTTTTCCCCAGATATTCCTCAGTAGTTGACTGGGTTGTATCTGTCTCCACTCTTCTGTATGGGGTTTATGAGGCCTTGGTTAAGCTCCGTGGAAAGTAGCCGAACTCAGCATGACATTGAAGAGTTTTGCTATTGCAGGTTGAATACCCGAGAGGCTGTATTTTATCATTTCTGGGAGGATCCCATCTGAGCTGCTGGCTTTTTACCCTTGATTAATGAGGCCCTCTCTGTTATTTCCTGCGTTGTGATTTCTGTATCCAGAGCTTTGGAATTCTATGATTTTTTCCTCCATATCCCTCAGTTTTCATAATCTCTTTTGGTCTGGGCTTTGGTTTATAAAGGTTCTTGAAGTATTGGAGGAAGATGTTGCTGCTTTGGATGTTGAGAATAGTTTTTTAAGTTTATGTCCATGTGGTTCAAAAGTTCCCAAAAGGATTTGACCTGGAGGTTGTCTTGGAGTTGGAGGGGCTTGGTTGAGATATGGCCTTGCTTTTCCTTTCTGAGGATGGTTTTATATTGCCGTTGTATGGTGCAGTAGGCTTCCCTCCATCAAGGGATGTTTGGGTCTCAGTGTTTTTCATTTGAGGCCATTTTCAAACCATTCTTGATAAGCTTTACACTGCCTATGAAACAGCTGGGATGGGATCTATCTATCTATCTATCTATCTATCTATCTATCTATCTATCTATCTATCACATTATTATCTATCTATCTATCTATCTATCTATCTATCTATCTATCTATCTATCTATCACATTATCTATCTATCTATCTATCTATCTATCTCTTTATCTATCTATCTATCTATCTCTCTCTCTATCTAGTTTCATGACACTTTGCTTTCTTTTTCAGGTACTGCGTTTGGACAAGAAAGTAAGTAAATGTGGTTAAAATTTATTCTGGTTAACTATTGAGATTCAGACTCATTAGAAACCCACCATAAAACAACCATCACTTATTACAGAAAGCTGTAATAATTAGAGATGAATTGGAATAATTTATTGATGATGTGATTATCCTTAGTTGCAGGATGTGGAAATTGTTTTCAGCTCAATACTGGAACCATCATTGGTATTGTGATCGGTGACGCCATCATAACCCTAGTGATTGCAGGCATGGCATTCTGGATATCTACTAAGATTCAAAAAAGAAATACCAGGGGTGAGAGATCAGACAGAATATTCTAGAAGATGACAATTTACATATTCTTGTTTTACTATAAGGGTGCAGTCTCATGGACAGGTGTCTGCATGTAGTTTTGGATTCCAAAACTAGGAGTTTATTAAAAAGGAAGTCATATATGTCATTTATACTTCATCTATGGCTTTCAAAACTTTAAGCTGAAACCCTGACCGTGGGACTCTACCCTAACATTGCTCCCTTTGTACAAGACTTTAACTACTATAATACTGCCTCTAAGTACAAGAAAACTATAATACTGCTCCTATGTACAAAAAGTTAACTATTATATCACTGTCCTATGTACAAGAATATAACTACTATAATACTGCTCCTATGTAAAAGAAAATAACTGCTATAATACTGCTCCTAAGTACAAGAATATAAATACTATAATACTGCCTCCTATGTACAAGAATATAACTACTATAATACTGCTCCTATGTACAAGAATATAACTACTATAATACTGCTCCTATGTACAATAATATAACTACTATAATACTGCTCCTATGCACAAGAATATAACTACTATAATACTGCTCCTATGAACAAAAAATAACTACTATAATACTGCTCCTATGTACAAGAATATAACTACTATAATACTTCTCCTATGTACAGAAATATAACTACTATAATACTGCTCCTATGTACAAGAATATAACTACTATAATACTGCTCCTATGTACAAGAATATAACTACTATAATACTGCCTCCTATGTACAAGAATATAACTACTATAATACTGCTCCTATGTACAAGAATAGAACTACTATAATACTGCTGCTATGTACAATAATATAACTACTATAATACTGCTCCTATGTACAGAAATATAACTAATATAATACTGCTCCTATGTACAAGAATAATACTACTATAATACTGCCTCCTATGTACAAGAATATAACTACTATAATACTGCTCCTATGTACAATAATATATCTACTATAATACTGCTCCTATGTACAAGAATATAACTACTATAATACTGCTCCTATGTACAGGAATATAACTACTATAATACTGCTCCTATGTACAAGAATAATACTACTATAATACTGCTCCTATGTACAAGAATATAACTACTATAATACTGCTCCTATGTACAATAATATATCTACTATAATACTGCTCCTATGTACAAGAATATAACTGCTATAATACTGTTCCTATGTACAGGAATATAACTACTATAATATTGCTCCTATGTACAAGAATAATACTACTATAATACTGCTCCTATGTACAAGAATATAACTAATATAATACTGCCCCTATGTACAAGAATATAACTACTATAATACTGCCTCCTATGTACAAGAATATAACTACTATAATACTGCTTCTATGTACAAGAATATATCTACTATAATACTGCTCCTATGTACAAGAATATAACTACTATAATACTGCCTCCTATGTACAAGAATATAACTACTATAATACTACTCCTATGTACAAGAATATAACTACTATAATACTGCTCCTATGTACAAGAATATAACTACTATAATACTGCTCCTATGTACAAGAATAATACTACTCTAATACTGCTCCTATGTACAAGAATATAACTACTATAATACTGCTCCTATGTACAATAATATATCTACTATAATACTGCTCCTATGTACAAGAATATAACTACTATAATACTGTTCCTATGTACAGGAATATAACTACTATAATACTGCTCCTATGTACAAGAATAATACTACTATAATACTGCTCCTATGTACAAGAATATAACTAATATAATACTGCCCCTATGTACAAGAATATAACTACTATAATACTGCCTCCTATGTACAAGAATATAACTACTATAATACTGCTCCTATGTACAAGAATATATCTACTATAATACTGCTCCTATGTACAAGAATATAACTACTATAATACTGCCTCCTATGTACAAGAATATAACTACTATAATACTGCTCTTATGTACAAGAATATAACTACTGTAATACTGCTCTATTTACAAGAATATAACTGCTATAATACTGTCTCTATGTACAAGAATATAACTACTATAATACTACTCCTATATACAAGAATAGAACTTCTATAATACTGCTCCTATGTATAAAAATGTGACTTCTATAATACTGCTCCTATGTATAAGAATGTGACTACTATAATACTGCTCCTATGTAGAAGAATGTAACTACTATAATACTACACCCTGTAGATAATATTATAGATCTTATACTAATAACACATGTAATTTACTTAAGTTTGTTATATTTGTTATCTTTTTATTTAGAGAGACTGAGAAACCTGAAGACCCTTTCTCCAGTGAATGAATCCACATATGAGGTGTGTGCGCTGTTTTACGTTGCTCTTTGTATTTATTGTGTTTATAATAAACAGAGAACAAAAATTCTTACGGTGAGAAAATGTCCTTGCTAGGCCCCTCACTGCATACAAAACAGTAAGGCCTCATGCACACGGCCGTTGTTGGCCTGTGCTGCGGAAGGCAATTGCAGTCCGCAATGCATGGCCACCGACTATGTGCCAGCTGTATGCGGACCAGGATTTATTAACTTGAGTGGGTTCTGTGATCTGCATCCGATGGGACACCAAAATAAACTATTGCATGCACTACTTTATTTTCAGTGCGGAGGCACAGACAGAAAACCCAAGGAAGAACTCCGTCGTGCTTCCATGGGGTTCCATGCCTCTCTTCCGCCCCTTCCGGATTGCGGACCCCTTCGAGTGAATTGGTCCACATCTGTGATGCGGTGCACAAATGCCAGGTGCCCGTATATTGCGGAACCGCTGTTTGTGATCCAGAATATGGCCACTGGCCAACAAAGGCCGTGTCCGTGAGGCCAGTTTTCTACTGCAGGAACACGAATCTCAGTCTGACGCATATTGGATATGTTTAATAGGTACATGACCCCTTATTACCTCACCAAATCATTTTCTTTCATGTTTTGCTCTCTTCACAGGAGCTGCATGGACAAAGGGTGGACGTTTACAATGATCTAAATTCATTTCGTACTTGACTTTTGGACTCTTTTAATAACCTATTGAAACCTTCTCTGCTAAGAGACTATTTCTTGGCACCGCTATCACTTGCATAGAAGATCTTCCTTCAAAATTTTAGACTTTGACAATATTCTTCTCATTGATACCAAAAATGATCAAGAAGTGTGAGGAACTAGATGGTTCCACCTCTCTCTATATGTAGCATTATTACTTCTGCTTTATTCTCCGTTTTAGGTTTTTATAAAGAAAGTTTTGTCAGGAAGGCAAGCCAAGACCTATAATATCTTCTTCTTCATATAATTTACCATGGTTATTGGGCCTTGAGGACATATGGTCATCATTACTGTAATTTAGACTAAATGGGAGGGTTTTTTGCTGTCAGAGGTGTAACTTGGTGCACTTGGACCATAATGGAAAATCCATAGCAGGCCACCTTCCCACCATGTGCAGTTTATAATACTTTTTATGCGGCAGAGAGGCTTTTGGTCCCTTTAGGTTCCAGGGGTAGGTGTAATTGCTATTTCTGCCCCTATAGCTACTGACCTTCTAAAATGTCACTGGCCGTGGAATCACTTGAACAGAATGTTATCTCATACACAACAATAGCTGATCTCAGGGAGACCAGCTACAAACACCGCGGAGCCTCACTTAAGAGTCTCAACACAGCAATCCGAAGTGCAAAGTTCCCTGGGAAACAGGAATATGCAAAATAAATGTGGAGCCCCAGTTATGGGTCTACAACACAATGAAAGCCAGATATCCCTCAAAGGAAGGAAAACCGAGCAAAGGGGTGTCTCCATTACAGAGATCACCAAATCCACCATATTAAGTGGCCCCTATGTCAAGATCCCGCTTTTTACAAGCTTTAAGGATGTGACAGGAAAACCTAAGCTTAGGTATCCATCCACTGACAGAATGTTATCTCATAGTATATCAACCTAAGAAGAATGCAGTCGTATATTGTATAGTATGTGCAATACATGTAGTGAAGGAATTGCTAACACAGATGGTGATGTGGAAGTATAGAGAATTAGAGACCCACTTAAAGAAGTTCTAGACACATCTCTTACTCATCTCACAACCAAAACCACTTTGCCCATCCACTCCACTTGTTCACCCCTTCCCTCAAGTCTCAAGACAACTGCTTTCTTTAAGGGAATTGTCTGAGTTGATTAAAAGTCTCAAAAAAGCCCCAGGGTGCTATAAAATAAACAATAAGGGTATCCTCACCCCTTTCTGCAATGCCAGTCTCTGCATCACCAGTGCGGTCCTCCTGCCAGCGCATGTTTAAAACTGCATCGTACTGGTATACGGCACATGAGGGCCACAGCCAACTACTTTCTTCGATGGCAGATCTCTGAGGGCAGTGATTGGCTGCAGTGCTCACATGTCATCAACGCTGTGCTATGTAAACAGGTAACATCAGGAGGACCAGATTGTCAACACAGAGACTGTTCAGATCACCATACCCCCATTCTTTATTTTACAGCATTCGGCTTTTGTTTGAAATTTTCTAACTATCTCCGACGACCCCTTTAATTGTCTACATTGGTAACCAAGAAAATCTTTAGCCCTTACAGTAATATTTGAAGTAACAAGTTCCAACCTGTATCCCTTTGTAACATCCTGATTCTGTCTTTTACCATAACTTTGTACAAAACCATCTTCTCTTCTCCTCTCTGCACCTCTTCGTCTCCTCTGTTCCCCACACTTTTGCTATCCTCCCTCTATTCTCTTGACTTCTCCTCCATTTTCCTTATATTTTCTCCTTTTCCTCTCTGTTCTTATATTCTCCTTTCATCTTCTCTCCTGTTTCTCCCCTCCCCTATCTCCTTTCCTCCTCTTCTCTTCTTTTATCTTCTCTCCTCTCTTCTATAGTCTTTCCTGTCTTCTCTTTTCTCCTGTTTCTCACCTCCCATCCTCTCTTCTCCTACTCCTTCTTTCCTCTTCTTTATCTTCTATCCCATCTTTTCTCCTGTTTCTCGCTTCCCCTCTCTTCTCTCCTTCTCCTCCTCTTTTCTTCTTTTATCTTCTGCCCTGTCTTCTATCTTCTCTCTTCTCTCCTGTTTCTCACCTCCCCTTCCTCCTCTCCTCATCTCTTTTATCTTCTCTCCTATTTTTCACCTCCCCTCTCTCCTCTCCTTTTCCTCCTCTTCTTTTATCTTCTCTCCAGTTTCTCGCCTCCCTCTCTTCTCTCCTTATCCTCCATTTCTCTTCTTTTATCGTCTGTCCTCTCTTCTATATTCTCTTTTTCCTCCTGTTTCTCCCCTCCCCTCACTCCTCTCCTCTTTTTTTCTCTTTTCTCCTCTCTTCTCTCCTGTTTCTCACACCCTCTCCTCTCCTTTCCTCTTCTTTTATCTTCTTTCCTCTCTTCTCTCCTGTTTTTCACCCCCTCTCCTCTCCTTTCCTCTTCTTTTATCTTCTTTCCTCTCGTCTCTCCTGTTTCTCACCTCTCTTCTCCCCTTCTTCTCCTCTTCTATTCTTTTATATTCTGCCCTCTCTCCTCTCCTCCTCCTCCTCGACTCTTCTCTTTTCTTCTTTCATCTTCTCTCCTCTCAACTACATTTTCTCATGTCCTCTGCTCACCTATATTTATGTCTCTCTTTTCATCTAGCTCTTTTCTCTCCTCACTTCCATCTCCATGACTTCCCCTGTGCCTCTCCTCCCCTTCTGAATTTCACACCACAGGTCATTCATCACACTTTTAGCCTTCATGCCTTAAAAAGGTTGTACAAATTAGGAATTATGTCTGCTTTTCTCCAAAAACAGCAATGTCCACAGGTTGTGTGTGGTATTAGAGCTCGGCTCTATTTACTTTAAAGGAGCAGAGCTGCAATACCATATCCAGCCTATGGTCAGTGGTGGTGCTGTTTCCAGTAGAAAACAACAATTTTTTTTCTAATCCTGCTTAAAATGTGGTTGAAACCCTTTCTAAATTATGTCTCCCAAATATTACCTAAGAATATCAATTTCACAAAGCTTGCCCTTGATACCTATATTAGCAGAATCACCTCCAAAAGTGCAACTTTCACACCCCCAACCTATTATCTCCATTCCCAAGCCCCCATTTGTTATCGACTCGTATGAACCAGTCTCTTCTAATGTTTTTTGTTACTGTTATATCTGATGTTTTGATAACTTTTTATTCTCGTACAGCTCCTCAGATATCACTATATATTAAAAAGAACTGTAAGACTTTTAAAGCATATTGCATTCATCCCTAGCAGTGTTTTCCTTTTGACAAGGTCATTTGTTGTAATGCCTTATAAAATTCTGAACTGATAGGCCCCAGTTATTTTCAAAGAAAGAGGGGCTTGAAAATGTATTCTTCAAGACAACTTTTTCAAATGCAAAAAGATTTGTCTTGGATTTGCTGATCGCTTTGAGAACTAAAGTATCTAGAAAGTAAGAGGTAGTTGGAAAAGCCATAGTTCACTGGCCCACCAGAGATTTCACTAGACGTCAAGGCTCTGACACAATAATTGAAGTCCAAAAGAAGACAACTTCAGGGTCTCCAGCAGCTCCACTGGCCAGATTTCTCTTCCATCGAGAACCAGTGTCAGGCAGCTGCTACAAAGACCAATAAGATAATGGGTTGCATCAAAGGGGCATAGATGCCCGTGATGAAAATATAGTCTTACCACTTTACAAATCACTAGTCAGACCACACATGGAGGACTGTGTACAGTTCTGGGCTCCTGTGAACAAGGCAGACATAGCAGAGCTGGAGAGGGTTCAGAGGAGGGCAACTAAAGTGATAACTGGAATGGGGCAACTACAGTACCCTGAAAGGTTATCAAAATTAGGGTTATTCACCTTAGAAAAAGACGACTGAGGGGAGATCTAATAACTATGTATAAATATATCAGGGGTCAGTACAGAGATCTGTCCCATCATCTATTTATCCCCAGGACTGTGACGAGCGGACATCCTCTGCTTCTGGAGGAAAGAAGGTTTGTACACAAACATAGAAGAGGATTCTTTACTGATAGAGCAGTGAGACTATGGAGATCTCTGCCTGAGGAGGTGGTGATGGTGAGTACAATAAAGGAATTCAAGAGGAGCCTGGATGTATCTCTGGAGTGTAATAATATTACAGGCTATAGCTACTAGAGAGGGGTCGTTGATCCAGGGAGTTATTCTGATTCTGATTGGAGTCAGGAAGGAATTTTTTTTTCCTCTAAAATGAGGAAAATTGGCTTCTACCTCGCAGGGTTTTTTGCCTTCCTCTGGATTAACTTGCAGGATAACAGGCCGAACCGGATGGACAGATTTTTTTCAGTCGTGTAAACTGTGTTATTACTATGTTATAATCACACTAATCCATTCCTGATATCCGCTGTACATGTACGGTGCAGCGGGAAGTGACTTTCCAACAGCCACCATACAGGTATGATGCACTGATTGTGCGAGTGCATAAACTGTAACCGCTCGATCAGTGGCAGGTGCCCAGATGTTCCTAACAGCCGAGCCCCTGCTGCATCTGCCGGCATCAGTGGAAACACAGATGCCGGCACATTAACCGCCTGTATGACCGCATGATATACAGGGCTTATGGAGAGGTATGAGCAACCTCTCCATCCCCATCGGGTCTCCGTGCTGTGGTGATGGGGACCCGATGGCTGCAATGACAGCCCGATGCCTTCTACAGGCATTGGAGCCTGCCAGCTACCCAGAGGGCTGGGTCTCATCGTCAGTCTGTCAGTTTAAAAGCTGACAGGCAATGCATTACAATACACACTGTATTGCAGTGCATTGTAGGGGGTTCAGACCAGTGGCGGATCCAGAGCCTGGTCTCGGGAGGGCACTTCCAGATTGTGAGAGAGCACACACTGTACTCTCCGCATCCGCATTTCAGAGCGCGCGCCGATCTTCCGAACTGCAGGTCACAATAATATAGAGCATGTCCTATACTTGTCCACAATTGCCGGATAAGTATAGGCATCTCTATGGGGCTGGCGGCAAGGTGTGTTGCGGATCCACAATTTGCGGATCCTTAACACACTACCGACGTGTAAATAGCATTGTGTTTTTCAAGGATATTAAATTTTAAGCTATTCCATTTTCCACAAATGTTGGGTATGTACAGTATACAAGTCTAGATTCTGCACAGTGCCTGTTCTTCCATTGGGAGCAACTTTTATAACATATTTTGCTTATTCCCATGTAGCTGGAGTCCTAGACCGTGTAAAATTTACACGGTCTAGGGACTCCAGCTCACAATGAGTTAAATTAAGCAAAGAGGTTATAAAACTTGCTCCCAATGGAAGCACATGCACTGTGCAGAATCTAGACTTATATTGTATACTGCATAACCAACATTTGTTGAAATGGAATAGCCTAAAACTCTTCATTTTTACATTATACTTAGGATCCGACTGAACTCACCTCACAGTCCTTAAGTTAAGCGCGGGCGGCAGCAAGATGACGCAGGAGCTCAAGCGGGGCAGGCATCTTACAGCAGTGGCAGTGCTCTCTCCACAGCTCACACTGACTGCGTGCCGCCCAGCAACTCCACTAAACCACTCCCACCCTCATTCTCCTAGTGTGAGCCGAGCCTGTGTGAGCCTGCACGCAAGGCTCTCTGCTCTGCCTCCGCTCCCAAGTCCCGACAGGCTCCGCCCCTCACTGGCAGTTAACCTGGCCCTACGGCGACGCACGCACCCGCAGCAGCACAGGAGGTATGGTAATCTATAGTGGGTGCGTGCGCACCGCGGCAGCCAGGAAGGGACTGGGAGGGATATCATTGGAATCTTTATCTTACATTCTCGGGGGGGCACTTGCCCCGTTACCCCCCCCCTGGATCCGCCAATGGATCAGACCCCACGCAGTGGGACAAAAATAAAAAGTAAAAGGAAAAGTTTAAAAAGTGTTCCTTTTTAAATTCAAAAATAAAAAGTTTAAAGTAAAAAAAAAAAAAAAAAAAGCGCTTTCCCCTCATCAAACCATATACAATAAAAAAATACACGTATTAGGTATTGCTGCATCCATAAGGACCGGCTCTATAAAAATATCACATAATCTACCCCATCAAAAAAAAAAAAGGCGCCAAAAGAGCCATCCCTTTCAAAAAGTTTAGTAACGAGCAATCAAAAAGTTCTATGTGCCCCAAAATGGTACCACTAAAACCGTCACCTCATCCTGCCAAAAATGAGCCCCTACACAAGACGATTGGCAGAAAAATAAAAAAAATATGGCTCTCAGAAAATGGCAACACAAAAACAGCATTTTATATATATAAAATGACCGGCTATATAAGGATACGATTAGTGTAAAAGGTAAAAGACTCAAAACGTAAAAAGACTATAAAAAATTGGTATCTCTGTAATTCTATTGACCAGTAGAGTAAAGATGACTTGTCATTTTTCCTGCACGTTGTTTGCCGCAATAGCAAAACCTAAAAAGCAATGGCAGAATTGCCCCCTTTTCCTTATCTTACCTCCAAAAAAACGAAATAAAAAGTGATCAAAAGGTTGTATGTACCCCATAATAGAACCAATGATAAAGCAGTGATAAATAACATGTACAGTTGTCAGAAAATGGTCTCCAGAGGCAGAGGTAAACCGGTCCACCAAAATCTGCTCTCCAAAAACCATATGGCACCCCTTCTCTTCTGATCCCTGACGTGTACCCAAATAGCAATTTACGACTACATATGGGGTGTTGCCATGTTCAGGAGAAAATGCTTAACAAAATTTGGGGTGCTTTTTCTCCTTTTTCCCCCTTGTGAAAATGAAAAATGGGGAGCTTATGCAACATTTTATTGGAAGAAATGTTTCTAAATTCTATGAAATGCCTCTGGGGTCAAAGTGGTCAGTACACCCTTCAATAAATTCCTTGAGGGGTGCAGTTTCCAAAATTGGGTCACTTTTTGGAGGTTTCTACTATTGGGGTACCTTAGTGTGCCTTCCAATGTGACATGATGACCAAAAACCATTCCAGCAAAATCTTCTCTCCAAAAACCATATGGCGCTTCCTTTCTTCTAAACCCTGTGGTGTACCCATACAGCAGTTTACGTCCACATATGGGGTCTTTCTGTAAACTGTCGAATCAGGATAATAAATATTGAGGTTTGTTTGGCTGTTAAATATTTCTGCCTCAAAGGAAAAAATAAATTAAATTGTAAAATCTTCAAAAAAAAGTCAAATTTTAAAATTTTGCCATTTTCCTTTAAAAATGTAAAGGGTTAAAAGTTTGTAAAATCAGTTTTGAATAACTTGAGGGGTGTGGTTAAACTTATAGCGGGTTTCTGCTACGTAAGCCCCACAAAGTGATTTCAGAACTGAATTGGAAAATTGCTTCTAAAATTCTAAACCTTCTAACGTCCTAAAATAATAAAATGAAATTTAAAAAATGATGTCGAAATAAAGAGGACATATGGGGAATGTTAATATCTATTTTATGAGGTATCACTATCCATCTTAAAAGCAGAGAAATTCAAATTAAGAAAATAGCAAATTTTTAGAAATTTTCTACAAATTTGGGATTTTTTTTAATAGATAAAGGTAAAACGTATTGGCTCAAATTTACCTTTAACATAAAGTACATTGTGTCACGAGAAAACAATTTTAGAATGGACTGGAAAAGTAAAAGCTTTACTTAAAGTTACCACCAGTGGCGAAACTAGAGTGTTATGGGCCCCGGTGCAAACTTTGGATTGCCCCCCCCGCCCCAATTTATATAAAGGCGGAATTTGTTTTTACACTGAGGCTTAATTCACACGTCCGTAGTGTGTTTTGCGGATCCACGGATCTGCAAAACAAAAACACCGGCAATGTGCATTCCGCATTTTGTGGACTGCACATCGCCGGCACTATATAGAAAATGCCTTTGTAATTTTTGGACAAGAATAGGACATGTTGTATTTTTTTGCGGGACAGAAGTGCGGACCCGGAAGTGCGGATCCGCAATTCTGAAATTGAGCGGGACATAGTGTGTCTACATAGAAATGAATGGGTCCACAATTCCGTTCCACAAAATGGGGAACGGAATTGCAGACGTCTGAATGGGGCCTTAGCCCAATGCATGGCTACACTCACCCATTACTAACTAATAAAATCCGGTCCTACCTCATCTAGGGTGTTACTGGCATCGGCGTGATGTCCGCTGGATCCAGAACAAGGTCCCTGTGGTGAGAAAAAAAGAATAATCACATAAGGAAGGGATGGGGATGGTACAGCAGAGTAATCTAGGACATTTCCCCTACCACACAGCACTAATGGCCACATTGTGGCCCCTTACAGTAGTGAAGCCCACCTTGTGGCCGCTTCACAATAATTATGTTCTCCTTGTGGCCCCTCACACCAAGTTATGCCCAGATATGTGCCCCTTCACAGTGGTTATGGCCAAATATGTGCCCCCTCACAGTAATATGGCCAGATAGGTGCCCCCTCACAGTAGTTATGGCCAGAATATGGGCCCCCTCACAGTAGTCATGTCAGATTAGGAGCCCCCTCACTAAAATGCCCACTTTTGTCCCCCTCATGCTTGTTGGGTGACCCCCCTCCTTTTGCCTCCAGTCTGCAGCTTTATTAAAAAAACAAAAAAACTTACCTTCTTCCCTGATGACAGGCTCCCACACTGCTGGCTGTTCTGGTCTCTGGAGGCTGATTCCCGGGCTTCAGCACTCCTCCCACAGCCAGAAATGCAAAGAGCATCCAGCGCTGTGAAGGTAAGTGAAGCAGAGAGCGGAGAGAGCTCCCTGCTTCACGCTGGAGAGGCCAACCCGGCAGTGACAAGAACTGCCGGGTGAGTATGCGCGCCACCCCCACTTGCCTCTGTGCCCCCTCTAGTCTCTGCAGGGACCCATAAACATGCTTACAGAGCGCTCTAACAGGGCCTGGCATTGTCATTGCCCAAGAGGTATTAGAAGAGGCCAGGCGCTCAGTGGGCGTCATGTCCTTTTCCATACATCGGTCACATGGTCTAGTGGCAGCTTACCCATCATTGAAGTGAATGGGGCTGAGCGGCAATACCAAACACAGCCACTATAATATCTACAGCACTGTACTTGGAAAGCTGCCAGGAGCTGTCTGCTCTCCCCAGATGTATTGATCATCATTATCTATTATTGGATAACCCCTTTAAAGACTAATTTCACCTTTGGGTACAATTTTTTTTTTATTATTGCTTTGTACTCCTTTTGAGCTAAAAATAATTTTTTTCAATTGGTCTTTATTAAAAATATTGAGCCCTTTTTCTGTACAGAGCTGAGATGCTCTAGTGGAAGCCTGTGGATTTTCAGTCTTTTTCATAATCTGAGGAGCTGATGGGCTCCTAATCTCTGCTCTCTGACCTTATACACACTCATTATAGCCCAGTTCTTATCTTACTGTGTTTATGACCTCTTAGTAGTTTAGAGATAAGGTTTATTAGATGACCAAGTGAAAATGAAAGTACCAGTCACACAATTTGGACAACGGTAAACTTTTGTGACAGAATTGAAAATATGATTTTTAGCCAAAATGAGTAAAATGCAATGATAAACAAAAATTGCCTCCGAATATGTCCATAGCCTGGTAACATTTTCTGATAGTGTACATATATGTTTATCCCTGGGAGATTCAAATTCATCTAATGGGGATTCTCCACCCACAATGTTCCAAGCATCTCCTACTCTTTCAGTAAAATTATTTTTTCTTTCATTGCTTCTCATATTCCCCCAACTAATTTTATATGACCCTCTGAACTAAAGAGAACTCTCCTGTATATCATATCACTTGTAAACTTTTGCACTGCCACCTCCTGATCTGACTTGCACATTTCAGGATGCATTATCTATAAATACTTTGTTACATTTTCGCACTTTTTCTAACCACTGAGAATTTTTGCCTTTTGTTTATATCTTTGATTTTTTTTTGTGAAAGTTACAGAGCAGCTTCTCAGACGAGATTAATTTCATGCGCTGCAGCGATAACTCATTCTTGTGGTTGGGATATTTCACTTGGGTATTTCCACACGCAGCATTTTTCTGAGGAAGCAAAGTTAAAACATTGACCATAAAAAGAATAACTTCTCCCTAAACAACGCCTACTTAGATCCCAGCATTTAATGCTTCTCACAAGCAGATAGTGATAGCAATAATGCCCAAAGGACCCAAAATCCCACTGGTGGCAAGACCAAACCATGAGATATTGTATGAGTGGCTGTAGTATTATGTCTAGAGATGAGCGAATTTCTAAAAAATTTGATTCGGCCGGTTTGCTGAATTTAAAAAAAAAATTTGGTTCGATACGTATTTATTTGCGGCGAATCACATTAAAAAACAGCTATTTCCTGGCTGCTGAGAGCCTTAATAGTGGTGTAGAACACTGTGCTTTGCAGTAACATGCATAGTAAGTCTGCTGTGGTAGTGAAACAATACTGTGAGTCAGTATGACATGCAGATGACAGGCGTCGCCAGGCCAAAAGGCAAAATAGTGGCCCAGTCATGAAATGGTGAGGGTGGAAACAGTATGAGAAGTCCACAGAGTGGCCCTATGACATAGTGGTGAGGTGGAAGCAGCATGAGGAGACCACAGAGTGTCCCATTGACAGATTCTGGAGGGTGCAGCAGCATCAGGAGGATGCCACAGAGTGACACAATGACAGTGTGGAGGTGGCAGCAGCCTCAGGAGACCACAGAGTGACCCGGTGACAGAGTGGGGATGTGGGTGGCAATACGAGTACCAGCTGAAGATGGTGGGTGAAAGAAGGAGCACTTGGCATCAGATGTGTGCAATCAGGCGAGTGGCAGCATCAGAATAGAAGCTGAGGCAGGTAGCCAGAAGAAACCGGTCTCTTTTGTCAAAGTGTTGGTGTGGCACCATGGATGATCTAGTATGATGTATCAGGCATTGTTGTGTGGAAATACTAGCTGATCAGCACCTGATTCATCTTGACAAAGGTCAGTCTCTTCACATTTTGGGTGGACAGTTCGAGTTCTTCTTGGGGTAACTATGGCCCCGCTGCACTAAACACCCGCTCTGATGCCACAATATTGGCCGGGCAGGACAGCTTTTCCAGGGAAAACTCTGCCAGTTGCGGACAAAATCCAGTTTGGCTGCCCAGTAGTCCAGCGGATCTTCAATGTGGGGTGGCTGACCAAGTATGCCACAACCGGCTGGTTCAGGTCCTGCTTAGGGTCTATCTTTTGCTACTGCTGGTGAGTAGTTTCTTCACTAGGCAGGTGAAGAAAGCTGCTCGTCAGAGACTTTAGACTCAAGTTACTACTGATGGAGCTGGAACTGATCCTCCGCCCCCCCTCCCTGCCACAGCAGCCATGGCAGAGGAACGAGAGAGCAGAGGGCCCCCCCGGTCAGACCTGTGAGAGGATGGATGATGTGGCACTGATAGGCAGCGGCCAACTCACCACATCGGATGTCTCTATAGCAGTTCAGTTTGTCCTCCCTCTCAGCGGGTGTAAAAAGGCCTCCATTTTGGACTGGTAGCAAGAGTCCAACAAGGTGGAGAGCCAGAATTCATCCCTTCGGCTGTCACTCACGCTAGAAAGTGAGCATGCATCGGGCCATTTGTGCAAGTGACTCAGAGGGACTACCTGCCTCCATCCCCACTGCATAGTGCCGCGGTAAGTCTGGGTCCTCTGCCTCATCTCCCTCATCGCCCTGTAGCTCCTACGGCTGCTCCTCCTCTCCTGTCACCTGTGTAAAAAAACACACATTTCGCTACACATTGCTTGTGCTCCAATGTCCTCCTCCTCCTCCAGTTCAGCCCCTAGAGGGCTCATGTGGCCGTGAGATGTAGGCGCCACGTCTCCAGTCCCCTGTCCAGCCAGATTTAGCAGCATCTGTTCCAGGACATAAAGCAGTGGAATGGCGTTGTTCATCCCGTAGTCCTGAAGACTGGCCTCCTCAAAGAGCTTGAGCAAACGGCAGGTGTCACACATGAGCTGCCACTGGCTGACATCGAAGTTACACAGGGAGTACTCCTGTTCACTTGGATCATCAAGAAATCGTCGGTCCAACATATGGAGGGTGGAATTCCAACGGGTGGAAACGTCGCATATCAGCCTATGTTGGCGTATGCCGTTCTGCCTCTGCAGCTCAAGGAGGGTGTGCTTTGTGGTATACGAGTTGCTGAAGTGCATGCAAAGTTTCCTGCCTATTGTTAGGATGTCTTGCAGATGGGTGGAAGACTTCAGGAACCGTTTGACAACCAGATTGAACACGTGTGCCATGCAGGGCGCATGGCTCAGCCCTCCTTGATGCAGCGCCCGACACCATGTTCTTCCCGTTGTTGATCACCATGGTTCCGATTTTCAGTTGTCGAGGAGAAAGTCAGGATTCGATTTCTTGATGAAGTACAGGAGCAGTTCCTCCCCTGTGTGACTCAGTTCGCCCAGGCAAGCGAGGTGCAGAACAGCGTGACAATGCCATGCCCTGCACATGTGGTATGCTGGGGTGGGGGGACACTGTGAATTGTCTCTGCAGTGGAGGCTGAGGAGGCAGAGGCGGACATTGTCGCAGGACCAACGGTGGGACAACGTGGAGGTGGAGCGGCGTTACCTGGCCAAGTTGCTGGTGTGGATCTGCAGGAACCACATTCACCCAGTGGAACATAAAGGTCATGTATTGTCCCTGACCCTAGTTAGAGCTCCACACATCGTCGCTGCCGTGCACTTTGGCAGACACCGAAAGGCTCCAGGACTGCCCCACCTTTTTTCTACATACATGTGCAGGGCTAATACTGCCTTTTTAGCAAGGAAATGATGACTTGGGACTCTCCACCTTGGCTTGGCACAAGCCATCAGTTCTCTGAAAGGTGCAGAGTCCACCACATTCAGCTTCGGTGCCATTGGATGAGTGCCTGCATACTGTTGTCTCTTGGCAATGTCTCGGGGATCGATTGCTGACAGAATGACTGATGAGGAGGAGGAGCAGGTGCATCAGGACCAGCAGATGATGGGAAGGACAGACAGCTCCCTTTGGCTGAGGTGGTGGAGCCTTGACTGCCTGAATTTGGGTGCGTTCCACTCGGTGATGCAGTGGTTGCTGTAGCAGGCTGGAGCACCTTATCGGAGCCACTCTTGACTGGGGGTGTCTGATGTCACTTGGGATGAAGTGGATGACCGAGTTCAAGAACCGCTGGGTTGCTGGTCAAGACACGACCGCTAGATGACGCCGGGAGCCCAGGCCTCTCGCTGCAACTCCTGCTGCCACGCTCCCTTACTCCGCTGCGACCTGTGCCTGCTCCAGAAACATTTAGACCTCTTCCACTCCCCTGTGCAGGGCCTGGCACTACTCTGTCTGACATACTGTTAGATCAAATAAATAAAAAGAAAATTAAAAAACCCGAAAAAAGTTATTTTCTCACTTCACTACCTAAGGGCTAACAAGTCCTTTTATTTCCACTAATACACGCCAAAAAGGGCTTTAGAGCAGATAACTGCACCGCTGAACGGCAAATAGGCCCTTATTTTTTTCCACTTATACACGCCACAAAAGGGTTCAGAACATATAACTGCACCGCTGAACGGCAAATAATATATACCGTATTTTTCACCCTATAAGACACATTGGCCCATAAGACGCACCTAGGTTTTAAAGGAGGACAATAAGAAAATATATTTTTCATTAGACCTCAGGTCAGACCAGCATTCAGACCCCCAATGTTTATAAGACCCCAACAAGACCTCATATCAAACCCCCAATCAGACCTCAGATAAGAGCCCCATGCCTCTCATTAGCCCCCAGCAGCCACCATTGCCTCTCATATTAGCCCCCAGCAGTCCTCATTGCCTCATATCAATCCCCATTGAATCTCGTATTAGCCCCCAGCAGCCTCCATTGCCTCATATCAGCCCCCAATGCCTCTTATATTAGCCCCAGCAGCCCCCATTGCCTCATATCAGCCCCTAGTAGCCCCCATTGCCCTGATCATCCCCAGCATCTCCATATTGCCCCAGATCAACCCCAGCATCTCCATATTGCCCATGATCAACCCCAGCTTCTCCATATTGCTTCTGATCAGCCCCAGCATCTCCATGTTTCCACTGATCAGCCCCAGCATCTCCATATTGCCCCTGATCAGCCCCCAGCATCTCCGTGTTGCTCCAGATCAACCCCCAGCATCTCCATATTGCCCATGATCAGCCCCAGCATCTCCATATTGCTCCTGATCAGCCTCCAGCATCTCCATATTGCCCCTGATCAGCCCCCAGCATCTCCATATTGCCCTTGATCAGCCCCCAGCATCTCTATATTGCCCCTGATCAGCCCCCAGCATCTCCATATTGCCCCTGATCAGCCCCCAGCATCTCCGTATTGCCCCAGATTATCCCTTAGCATCTCCATATTGCCCCTGATCAGTCCCCAGCATCTCCATATTGCCCCAAATCAGCCCCCAGCATCTCCATATTGCCCCTAATCAGCCCCCAGCATCTCCATATTGCCCCTAATCAGCCCACAGCATCTCCATATTGACCCTGATTAGCCCCCAGTATATCCATATTGCCCCAAATTGCCTCATGTTTTATCAAATAAAAAGACCACTACTCTCTCCTGCTCTGGACACCGCCACTCCTCACCTACATCACAATCCTGTTCTTCCTGCCGCCGGCTGTGCTGTAAACCAGTGAGCACAGCGCGAGGTCACAGAGCGCCCTCACGCTGTGCGCATCCTTCACAGCCAACAGCCGAGGACCAGGAAGCCTTCACCGCCTCCTGGTCCATAATGGAAGCAGGGGGTGAATGTGTCTTATGGGGCGAAAAATATGGTATTTTTTTGCCACTAATACACGCCAGAAAGGGCTTTAGAACATAACTGCATGCAGTGTCGGACTGGGGTGCCTAGGGCACACCAGTAGAACTGACTCTGGAGGCCTACCCTAATTTTTTTTTTTCAGCCTTCAGAATGCTGTTTTTTAGATTTTTCATCATAGCATTTCAATATCCATCTTTCTATTTTCCCACTCACATTGCTCTGCTAGGCTTACTTTATTAGTGCCACAATGTGGGGGTACATATCTTTGTTTATTCGCCTTTAATTCAGTTTTTTTTTTTTTTTGCGAGGAAAGTAAATCAGAAATTGTTTTTCATCTTTTAATGATATGTCCTGTGCAGTATACAGTGCCTTGCAAATGTATTCACCTACCTTGACTTTTTCGTATTTGGTGCCTCACAACCTGGAATTAATATGGATTGTTTGAGAATTTACATCATGTAATTTACAGAACATGCCCACAACTTTGAAGATGTTTTTTTTATTGTGAAGCAAACAACAAATAGGACAAAGTAATAAAAAAGTCAATGTGCATAACTATTAACCCCTAAAGTTAATACTTATCCAAGTCAGCTTTGGAAAAGTCTCTATGAGCTTGTCACATCTTACTACTGGGATTTTTGCCCATTCCTCCATGCAAAACCACACCAGCTCCATCATGTTGGATGATTTGCGCTTGTGAACAGCAAACTTTAAGTTTGACAACATATTTTCTATTGGATTGAGATCTTGGCTTTGACTAGGCCATTCCAACACATTTACATGTTTCCCTTTAACCACTCAAGTGTTGCTTTAGCCGTGTGTTTGGGGTCAGTCCTGCTGGAAGGTGAACCTCTGTCCTAGCCTCAAATCACACACAGAGTGGTACAGGTTTTGCTCAAGAATATCCCTGTATTTAGCACCATCCATCTTTCCCTCAACTCTGACAAGTTTCCCAGTCCCGGCTGCTGAAAAACCTCCCCACAGCATGATGCTGCCACCACCATGTTTCATTGTGGCGATGGTGTTCTTTGGGTGATGTGTAGTGTTGAGCGGATTTTAGGGTTTTTTGTACCCGAACCCGAACTTTTCCGTAAAAGTTTAGGTTCAAGTTCGATGTTCGGCCGTTTAATAAAGCTCGTTGAAAGGCTGCAGGACAGAAAATCAACAAGCGTTTAAGATGTGTGCCCTTAGAAGCCATCACTTCTGGCAACACTTCATTGGCGAGTGCAGCATGTGACCCAGCCTCTTTTTGTGGGTGCAATGCAACATTTTTGTACCCTGCCCTGAGCCCAGTGACACAGAAATTTTTTAATCTGTATGTTAGTTAGGTGGGTGTCGGCAGCCAATTTGTGCAAGTGCAGTGCACTTACACCTGCATATGTGCCAGGGACAATGATTTAATCCTGTTCTTCTAGTTCAGTGGGTGACATATACCCATTTTTTAAGTGCACCTGCACTCCATATGTGCCAGGGGAGAGGAAAATAATATAGGTAATCCATCTGTGACTTCAGGGCCCCAGGGGGTGAAATATTATTTTTTTTTCTGTAAAGTACCCCTGCGCTGCATATCTGACAGTGAAATCTATTCAGTAAATCAATCTGTTAGATTCTGGGGGGGACATTTCCACGGTCATCAGGCCAGTCATTCACAAGTGGCTTGGAGGGTGTGTTCCTGTTGCACTGCATACCTGACTGTAAATTTGGCAGCGTTTAGGTTGCTGGGTGATCTGTACCCCTTTTTTCTTTCAAACTACCCCTGCACTGCATGGCTGACTGGGAAATATATTCTGCACGCTGGTAGACGCGCTGCTGATGGCATTCCCACCTGACACCGGGGCCTCAATGAAAGCACAAGGCGAAGGCAGAGGAAGAGGAAGAAGTCGCCAACGCACCTGGGGCCCCGCCAGCACCTCAGAAGGCAGGGTTAGCATGGCCGGAAATGTGGAAAAGCTTTTTCAGCACGCCACAAGAACCAGCACCACCAGCTTATATGGAATATCTTAGTAGGAGGCAGCATTTCAGCAACATGGTGGAGCAGTATGTGTGCACACGCCTACACGTACTGACTGATGGGTCTGCCCCATTTAACTTCTGGGTCTCCAGATTGGACCCATGGCCTGAGATTGCCCTTTACACCTTGGAGGTGCTGGCCTGCCCTGCAGACAGTGTATTATCTAAACGTGTGTTTAGCATGGCTGGTGGCATTATCACAGACAAGCGCAGCCGCCTGTCCGCAGACAATGTGGACAAGCTCACGTTCATTAAAATGAACCAGGCATGGATCCCACAGGACTTGTCTGTACCTTGTGCCCCCATCCCCCAAACATACCCTATACCCCCACCCTTGACGTGTCCCTATCCTCCAACCCTACCCAATAATTCCCCACTTGCTTTGGCAATGCTAAAATGTATTTAGTCGTGCCAATAACGTTTATTTGATTTCATATGACAAGGTTGCCAACCTTTTGCCAACCTTATCCTTTAATGGAAGGCACAGCCAGATAACATAAAATACATACCTATTTATGCAGTGGTCGGGTTTGAGGTGCCTCCAACGCTACGTTGGGTTCCACAGACACTGTCGAGGTGTCACCACATGTTGCTGCACTCCGGAAGGGATGGTAAGGTGTGGTGTACCCCAATGGGAAATAAGTCCAGAGAGTCAGGGTCTGCAGTAAACCAGGGTGCTTCTTTATTGGAGGAATTCAGGTACAAAACAATACAGGCAAGGCATTGGACTTGCTTTTCCAGTTTCCCCCCTGGAATAAGAAGGGTTTGATGCTGAGGAAAGGCCTGAGCTAGCTGTCCCTCTTTCTCTTCAGAAGGCTGGTACCCTGGTCCAAGGATCGTGATCCAGGGTCTGTGGCAACGTATCCCCATCTCAGTGTCTTCTTCTGGTCATGCAGTAGTCTGGCAGAGTCTCCTCCCTGCAGAGGCTGACTGGCAACTTTTGGCCCAGGGGGCAAGTAGCACCCAAAGACCCACTGAGCCCCCCTCCTGCTTTCCCTTTTCCCCTGCCTCCTCCTGACCCCCCCTTGCCACTTTCGTCAGCCATGTAAATTACAACACAGGAAAACAAAATAAACTAGGGATGCTCCAATATATCGGCCACCAAAACATATCAGCCGAAAATGTTTTTGCTATAATGCCGAAAGTGTCATTTTCTGGCTGATACAGTGTTGCATCAGTTTATTCTCTCCTCCCCGCTGAGCGCTGCTCTGTGCCCCAGCAGGGAGGAGAGAAACTGTGTCAGCCGTTCGAGCGCTGCGGGAGGAGAGCGCAGTGAGTGGCTGACGTCTCTCCTCTCCACAATGCTCAGCCTCCTGTCACAGATTGGCAGAGACAGCTTGCAGTGCTGTCCCAGGAGGTTGAGCTCTCCTTTTCGCACCGCCTGCTCAGCGTGTCAGGAAGCAGAGTGAGGCACAAACACGCAGTAATCAGTGAGTGTTTGTAAATAATTGAGGACCTAGCATGTTTACTGTGTCCCCAATTATGAATAAAAAGAGAGTGATCTACATCACCGTTAATGCCCACAGCCCTAATTTTTTACTTTACATTTAGTTGCTTTGGGGAAATTTTAGGGATCTAAACCGATCCCTGATATTTCCCTTTTAAAATGGAAAAAGAGATTGAGGACAGAGTACTCAGAGACACACAGAGTTCTCAATGTCTTTTTCTACAGCCCCTATTACAATTGAACAGAAATCCTCTATACTGAGTGTTCCTGTTCATTTATAACATGAGAACAGAGCATGTTTACTAGAACCACAATCAGGAATGAACAGGAAGTGATGCAGGGGCGGACTGAGAACCCTCAGGGCCCCCAGGCAAAATGAATTAAGGTCCCCCTTCCAGTCCCACCCATGTACCACCTCAGGCACTGCAGTGGCCAGTCTGGCTGTGTGAGTCACAGTCACGTTACTCACTCACCATTCACCAGTCCCTGCTTTGTGGCGCCACTCGCCAGCCACTGGCCAGTTACCCCACATGACTGACCTATGTTGCTGTACAGCACTGAACTGCTGAGTGATGAGGGCCGCTGCACGGACCCGGCACACGCAGGCTGGTCGGGCGCAGCACAAGTTCAGTAAGTGAAAATGAAAGGTTCTTCTTTCAGCCGCCGCCCACCCCTTCTCAGCGCCGGGTGCGCCCTAAGGCCTCTTTCACATATGCATTGTGAGGATCCGGCAGGCACTTCCGACGCCGGAAATGCCCGCTGGATCCCTCACAACGCGAGACACCGAGACATACTGATCAGTCTTCAATATGCTTTCAGGTTACCATGGCAGCCAGGACGCTACTGAAGTCCCGACTGCCATGTAAAAGCAGTCGGCAGCAGCGTACTTACCATCGATGACGCAGCCGGCCGCTCCTCAATGACCTCACAGGGTCCCTACGTCGCATGGATCACACAGCAATGACCCTGTGAGGTCATTGAGGAGCACCCGACGCCACATCGATGGTAGTACGCTGCTGCCGACTGCTTCCATGGCAGCCGGGACTTCAGTAGGGTCCTGGCTGCCATGGTAACTCATTCTGAGAGCTAAGCGTCCGATCCGGCGATGCGCCGAAATGACATTTAGCTTAAAGTTGGATCCGGCTTGTCTTCAGGATTTTGGCCGGAGGAAAATCCGCAGCATGCTGCAGATTTTTCTATGGCAAAAACGTGCCAATACTGAACTGAAGACATCCTGATGCATCCTGAACAGATTTCTCTCCATTCAGAATGCATGGGGATAATCCTGATCAGTATTTTTACGTTATAGAGGACAGAACTCTGTCGGAAAACAAAAACGCTGATGTGAAAGAGGCCTAGGGCAGCCGCTTGTTCTGCCTTATGGTAGCACATACCTCTCACATCCAGGGCCTCCAGGTGACGTCTCCTCCAATGTAGATCTTCTTTGTCATTATCTTCTCCATTTGGTCCGGACAACTTCTCTCAGCCGCCTCGTCCCTGCAGAGTAGAGCGTGACACACGGACATCTTAGCTTCCTCACATTTCTATCATCATCCCCCGACCTGGAGCCCCCAGTGTTATCCTGCTGCTCGCTGTGCTCCCCAATAGCCCCAAATACTATCCTATATAATAGTGCCCCCATACATATGGGGCCCATAGTAATAGTGCTATTTAATGTCTCACCAATAATAATTCCCTTCTAGAATGTCCATTAGTAATACTACCCCATAAAGTGATCCCCAAGAATGCCCCCACTTTTAATAATGCCTTCACAAAGCCCCCTATTGTTCCCCAGTGGTAATAAAGCTCCCTACATACCCCTCATTAGTAATAAGACTCCCATAGTGCTTTTAGTAGAAATAAGGCGGATCCATAAGTTCCTCCTATAGAGCCCCAGTAGTAATAAGTATGCTTATAGTGTCCCATACAGTTCCCCAGTATTTACACTGCTCCCTACTGTTATAAAGCTCATCCTGATATGCCGCCAGTATTTATAGGGGTTCTACAGTTTTAAAACTGATGATCTATCCTCGGGATAGATCATCAGCATGTGATTGGCCGGGTCCGACACCCGGAACCCCCGCCGATCAGCTGTTTGCGAAGGCAGCGGCGCTCCTGGAGGATAGATCATCAGTTTTTAAAACCTGTAGAACCCCTTTAGTCCAGTTCCCGACCACCGTACGCAGGATTGCGCCCTGCGGGCGGCCGGGATCTTTCTGTTTGGACGCCGGGCGTCATCTCGCGAGACGCGAGAGTTCCTGTGAACGCGCTGCGTGCTCGCGCGCTCACAGTGAAGCGCGGCTCGAGAGTTGGACTACAGCCTGCCAGCGATGATCAATCGCTGGCAGGCTGTAGATGCGATATAAATCGCATCAAACAGCTATATCAGACGCTGTTTTATGAACAGCGTCTGATATAGCTAGCTACCTGGTCCTCTGGTGGTCCCATTTTCTGGGATCGACCACCAGAGGACCAGGTAACACAGTAAAAGTTGCACCAAACACTACACTAACCCCCCACCCCCTCACCTATTAACCCCTTGATCACTCCATCTAGACCCCCTGATCACCCCCTGTCATTGATCACACCCCTTGTAAGGCTCCATTCGGACGTCCATATGTGTTTTGCGGATCCGTGGATTCACGGATCCGTGGATTCACGGATCCGCGGATCCGATCCGCGGATCCGATCCGCGGATCCTCAAAACACGGACACCGGCAATGTGCTTTGCGCATTTTGCAGATCCGCACATTGCCAGAACTATATAGAAAATGCTTTTTCTTGTCCGCAATTTGCGGAACGGAAGTGCAGACTCGGGAAGCGCGGATCCGTAATTCCGGATCCGAGCGGGACAAAGTCTGTCCCCATAGAAATGAATGGGTCCGCAACTCGCTCCGCCAAACAGAATTTCTCGACGTATGAATGGGG